>CAMOHE010026296.1:0-33748 GCA_946598075.1 Artocarpus hirsutus | reverse complement strand
GTGGGAACCACTTTTATTGTAGCATGTGAGAGTTTTATACTGTAGCAAAATTTTTTTTTATTATTACTGTAGCATGTCCGAACTTTTTACTATTCATAACTAAGTTTGTGATAGGAACTGAGTGGTTTCCATCACTGCCAAACACCCCATAAATAGATGAGGAGTTATAAATCGTCATATTTGTTGATTTCCGTATGAAGTTATAAAACGTGTACAACTGACAAATGATTAGCCATATATCTTATTAAAACAAGTAATATTGCTAATTCTGCTAATGTAAAAACTTCCCACCAATCTTTTATAGAGTGATTTAAAGGGTCCGGGGTGTAATTAATGTGATAAATAATGCTACTTGTTGACTGTTGGTGGTCTTTTTGGAATAAGTAGTTTCATTGAGGATTGAATGTCGAAATTTAAAGTCTTTTCACTACTAGGAGAAGAAAGTACGCCCAAGTTGTGGTTTGTGTTTACATACTAACGAGTCAATCAGCCTGTTTTGATGTATCTTGAACCTTAAAACCATTATTAGAAGAAAAAAAGAAGAAAATATACTAACCACTTACACTCAATTGTTGTCCACGTAGTGAGAGTTAGATTTCCAATTAGGATACATTATATGGCAATGCTCTGTTTTGATAAAATTCTATGGCAAATAATGCCTTTTTTTGGTTAAAAAAAGATAGGTAATGTCCTTGCGTTTCATTTTGTATGTTAAGAGAAATTTATTAAGACCATAGGTGAAACGACGATAGAACCTATTTTGTACTTTCGCCTACTAACCAGGTTATAAAAAACCTAAGCCATATTCGATAGGTCTGTTGAATAGTAACCTTACTGCAGTTGAAAAAATTCGAATCTTGGATGATAAAAACGAGAACGTTGATGGGTCATCTTGCATAGCCACAAAATAAGGCCCCGTTAGGGGAAAATTAATCACAAAACAAATTCCTGGGATTTTTGAGATTAGTCGGTGGGCCCCTTCCCAACCCTGAGCCTCATATTCCTTGGACAATGATAGGCTCGTGGGCCATATGACACAAGCGTTGGTTCTATATTATTCAAATTACTCAAAAGGACAAAGTTGTCAGACAACAACCTTTTAAGGGCATATTGGTAAATAAACTTCACGACCCCAAATCTCCCTTCCGAGAGCGGGAGCGGAAGCAGGAGCAGTGGCTGAACGTTCCAAAGCCCCGTCTGCAAAGTGTATTTAAGCTCCTGGGATTTACTCTTACGGCGACGTTTAAGGTGTTTACTTTCTCTGTATTTTTTTCTTCTTTTTTTGGTTGCCCATATGAAATTTTTTTTGAAACTCGAATCCTACAAATTCATTTTTCAGGCTTCAAAGCGCAAGATCTCTTTTGGGGAGGTTTTCTGAGAAATTGTGCTTTTGAATTGTTGTTGGTTTCTGGCCTTGAATTCTGTTACCTGGAGATTTGACTCTTTTTTTGAAAGAAAAAAACATTTTTGAGCTCATTTTTGCAAATTGTTTGTAGGTTGGATTGTTCAAATAATGGAGTCTGGTTCTAATGGTGAAGAACCCACATCATGGGAGGAGCTTTACAATATTAATCTCATGCCGTCGGAGTTGTTTCTCAAGTTTCGGAAAGAAATACAGGGCATACGACTTGGTGTCAATTTGGAGGTACTTTTTTTTTTTTTTTTCTTTTTCCCTTGAAACTGTGCAACGTTTATTTGTTTGTTTGTCTCCTTTTTTTTCAGTGATTTCTGACTGTGCTATTTGCAAACCAAAATATGGAGTGTGCAATATGCTCAAAAGCTTTTTCTATTCCATTCTAGTTATAGGCTAAGGTTTTCCCCAGTTTCTAGAGAGTTTGCGAGCATTGGTTAAAACTAATTGGTTGAAAACACGATACACGATAGCATGTGTAAGCTTTACACTGTAAGTTTTTTTTTTTTTTTAATATTGTAGCATGTGAGACATTTAAACTATAGCAACCAAAAGTTTTAATTGAAACATTTTCGAGAGGATTTTTTTTCTTGTCCTAAGGTGTTTATGGATTTTGGTGTGTGTTTGTGTGTTTTTGTTTTTAACTTTTTATTGCATTTCAGAAGAATTCTGTGGTAGGATATAAAAAAAGTACCAAAAGTTTACATTGTAGTATGCAAACCCTTACACTGTAGCAATCAAAAGTTTTAATTGAAACATTTTCGAGAGGATTTTTTTTTTCTCGTCCTAAGGTGTTTATGGATTTTGGTGTGTGTTTATGTGTTTTTATTTTTACTTTTTTATTGCATTTCATAATTTTTATTGCATTTCAGAAGAATTCTGTGGTAGGATATGAAAAAAATACCTTACTAGTAGGACGTAATTTTGACCTATTAAATCAAGAAATTACAAATAAACTTGATACAAATATGAGAGTTCAAAACTATGTCCTATCATATCCTGTCATAGAATTTTCCTGAAATTCCAATAAAATTCATGAGATGGTATTTTAAGGGAAAAAAAAAAAAACTTGGCCTGGGGAAAAGAGGATGAGCATTTATATACTATTCTAGTCCATGGTACAAGTTTGGAGCAGGGTAGTCAATTTCTGTGTCAGGTTTTTTGGCTACAGCTTATTGTTTTCGATAAAATAACACTGTTGCCATTGAGCCACTCAGGTTTTTCCTTTGTCTTGGATCTACAAATTGGACTTCTAAGGAGCTAAGGCACATTCCTAGAAACTAGATAGATGTATATCCATTCTTGAATACAGTCTCAGACACGATGCATTTTGCCGAGTTTTTAACTATCTTCAGTGATTGACCCCAGCTTATAATCACTGCTAATAGTTCGTTTAAATCAACATATGTTTAAAGCTTGCTAAGTTGCAGCTTTGTTGAGATTGGTCTCTTTTGTTCAGTTCTATAATGCTCCCTGCAACGAGTACGCAGCAAAGCTTGTGCTGAAGCCACTGTCCCCGGATAAAAGGTGGAAGTTCATTTGTGAGCCGATCCAACATGATGTCCGCATTCTTTCCAAAAAAATTCCTGTAACCAAATACTTAAACGTCCAGGTACAGTTCACTAAAACTTGATGAATTCTATATGCATCTTTATTCTATCTCAATCCTTACGGCGATGAGATTCGACAATTTTATAAATCGCTCCCAAATTTGCCTGTTATTTACAGGTTGGAATAGGCCATAATTTTCACACGCACGCAACTGGTTGGAAATGGAAGCTTACCACATGTTTTGGCGGAGATGGTATATCACGAATCCGGAATAAAACAACGCTTGGATTGTGCCCTGGTGTGGATTTTCGGTTTGGGTGGAGGGCTGATTATGTCCTTCCAGAAATCACGGGGCAAGTTCTTCTATCTTATATGAATTTACTAACAGAAGTGTTTATACCTCCTAGCGTCCACGTTTATTTTTGTTTGTCTATACATACATACATCATCACCTTACCAAGAATGGCTGGTGGTTGGAACTCTTGAACTGATAGGGCTCTAGGCACTGGTGAACCATTATTCAACTTGAACTCCGGAAAGTTCCAAGCTTCGCTCGATAGGGTCGAGGCTATTCTAACCCATTCAGACGCAGAGTGATTTATACAGGTCAGTGTGCCTAAAAAATTTTAATGCTAACTGAAGGTTGACTTTCATTTTTTGGAAAAGACCAGTTTTGTCCAACTCAAAATTGTCACTAACTAGATTTTAAATTTATTTCTTTTAGGGGGGCAACAAAAAGATCCATCGGTTTAAGTAATATTTCACTCCATATTGCAGCAGATGAAAGATAATGTGATACATTGGACATTGAAAGATAATGTGATACATTGGACACACTTGTCATTCCTCATAATGCAAGTACATGCATCAGCAATGGGTTTGGTTGAATATTTCCTTTGAATGTAACCAAAATATTGCATGTAATTGGCTTCACTTATAATGCCTGCAAAAGAAAAAGGAAAAAAAAAGTTAGGTCCTATGTAAAGGAAGAACTAATTGCCAAGCATATTCATTTTGAATTTTCTATATTTTCTTCTTCCCGTTGTCCATTTGATTTACTTGATTTGCTTTTCTTGGCTGGACATACTTCGTGGTGGTAATTCTTATATTTAGGCATTTAAAGAACAAATCACAATATCGTATATGATGTGTTTCAATGCGCTTTTACTCCCAATAAACGACGACGTTTCTATGGTATCAAATGCTTTTGCATGTATGATGGAATTGATTACTCCATCTTAACGAGTCACTCCATTGCATGCTAATTGCTGCTGTTTGGGAACGTAGTTTAGACTATGAGCTTGAATCAAAACTAGTTTAAACCATGCTTGTTAAATACCCCGTTATTACATTTTGTGTATGTACATGACCTTTTTACTTGTCTTATTGTGGAGGTTAAGGCTAAAGAATTTGAAGAGAAGATGAAAAGCAAGTATGAGCGTGTACGGTAGGTTTAAACTGATGAGGCAGTTTTATATTGTTATGTGTTACTTTTGAACTATTTGTATTACTTTTGAACTATTTGATTTTGGTTTGTGACCCTTTTTTATTTGGTCAGATTTTTGTTTGTTTTGTTTGGAAATGGTCACGTTGGTTGTGCCAACTTGTTTTATAATAATGTGTTCTGTAAAGCCTACAATTGATTTTATCCAATTTTCATTTCATGTATAAATATACGGTCGTCTTTATCCATATTGTTGACTTTTTGTTCTTGTTGTGTTTCTTTCTTTGGATTTTTTTTTTTTATTTTTGGGAAAAAACCCAAGGATGCAAAATTAGGATGAGTTTGAGATCAAGTGGGTGTAGGTTCAATTGGAGACGTCACATTCATCATCATGATCTTCATTCTTCACATTATAAAAAATATCTAGAAAATTTCGTGACGGTATTCACAATTACATCGTTAGACTAAATTAAAATTAAAAAGGGTAAATTGGTGTAGTAACCTTCAATCTTTTATGAAAGTGAATATTTGGTCCTAAAAGTTTTATTTTTGATTTATTAGTTTTCAACCTTTGATTTTAGTTGTTGAGAGTTCAATTTAATTTTGGACCTAAAAATATGACAATTTGGTCTCCAAAATTGTTGAAAATGTGACAAATTAGTCTCTAAAGTTATAAAAAAAGTGACAAACTGGTCTTTAAAAATAACGGTTTAACCTTTAAATTGGTCATTCAACAATTAAAATGAAAGGTTGGGGCTAATAAATCAAAAATAAAAGGTTGTGAACTACAATCATATTTTTGTAAAAGATTGAGACTAACATGGTTATTTACCTTAAAAAAATGATAAAACCACTGTTATATTGCATAAGCCTTTTTTTTTTTTTGAAAATAATAGGATGCTTTAAAAGTATGGTTTAAATTAATTTAGTTAAAAATATTGTAGCATATAAGAGCTGTACACTATGAGCTCACTTTTTTTAATATTGTAATATATAATAACTTTATATTACAACAACTAAAATTTTTGATTGAAACTGAGATTTTCAAACACTATGGGGTCGTTTGGTATTGTTTTCAAAATATGTGAAAATATTTTTGTTTTAAAAAATGAGAATTTTTTAGGAATTATGCTAAGAGTGTTTTTAAAATTTTTGTCTCGAAAAACATGCGAAAATATTTCTAAAAATTTTGACAACAAAAACAAAGAGGGTTATTTCTCTTTTTCTCATACCTAGTGCATTTTTCTGGATTATTTACCTTTTTATACACTGTATTTTAGGTTTATTTAAACAACAAATTTTAGTTTTTGATCTCATTGAATTTATATTTTTAAATTACATTTAATATACAAATTTGTAGTTTTTCCTTATCAATCTTCAAAATTGATCAAAGAAATTAACCTAAAATACCTTCAAATTAAAAAGTAAAATAACTTGAAAAACTTAACAAAAAACTTTATATTAACATTTTTGCCTTAAAAAATGGATACAATACCTTGCAAAATTGGTGTTTTGTGTGTTTTTGTTTTTTTTTTTTGAAAGTTTTAATTCGTTTTCACTTTTTACTTAAGGATAATTTGGTCATTTTAAAAGTCAAAATCAACTATTGATTGAAATAATATATAAATTTATGTATTAAATCTAATATGAAGGTATATATTTGATGAGACCAAAAAACGAAGATATATATAGAGTGTTTGGCAAGGTAGTTAAAATCATTGGTTAAAACTGTTTTACTGTAGCATGTGAGAGCTTTACACTATAACATTTTTTTTTTTAATTTTTTTTATTACTGTAGAATATAAGGGCTTTATACTATTTATAACCGAAATTATAGTTAGGATCAAGCTTACCAAACAAGGTAATAATTTTTGAATTAACTTAAAAAAAGATATAAATAGATAAATATTCTTTTTTTTTAACATATACTATTTGGAATAAATTGAGTGTGTTTTGAATAACTCTTTTCTTATACCTAGTGTATTTTTTAACATTTACCATCGAGACTATAATGAGTGTGTTTGGCAACTTATAGAATATTTGGGAACATTAATTTAAATCATAGTTTGAATTAATTTTATAGCCTGTTTGATAAAGTTTGATCTAACCAATTTTTCAGTTATAAACAGTAAAAAGTTTTTATATACTACAATATAAAGCTTTTATGCGTTATAATATTTATAATTCTAATTATCAAATTTAATACCCTATTAGTTAAAAAATACTATAACATATTACCTTAAGTACTTGGTATTGTTAACAAGCTCATGGTTTTAACTCGTTGTTTTCAAATGACGTCATTATTACAATACTATCACGCAACATAAGAGCTAGGGTGCACCGTCAGTCACACGATCACAATCCTTTTCGGCCAAATCCCAATCATCAATTTGAGAAGGAGAAGGAAAAAGAAATTGAAAACGGAAGTAAAACCACCCCAAACCCGCCATAAAACGAACAAATGCTTTGAGTGCCTTAAAGCTCAAAAAAAATTAGAGTTCCTTCCATGGCCAAAATCATCTTCCCATCGCAGGGACAGAGATAACAATTTCAACCTCTAATTTAAACCCAAGTCGTCGTTTTTCTGCGATTATCCTACAAGGCTCTACAACGACAACGGTGAGCTTCTGTTATTTGGTCAGAAAGTTAGGTAATTCTCTTTTGTTGTCTGAAATTCACTGTATATTTCCTCCCAAAAAAACACACTTTATATTTTGATTTGTTGTCTGTTGACGAATGGTGTAGACGGCTGAAAAAGCTGCGATTTTTCGATCAATATGTTGATTTGTTGCGATAACAAAGGTATACTTGTGGTCACTCGGCCAAGTTCGTTTAGCCTTTGGCTCGAGTCCGATATAGCTAAACCAAATGACCTTCTGATTTTTTTTTGAAAGAAAATTGACTTTCTGATTTCTTTGGTCTATTTATTAATTTTTTTTTTGTTGTTTTTCTTTAATAAAGTTTTTTCTTTTTTAATTTTTGGAAAAAAAAAAATCGATTCTGATGTTTATATTCGGATAGGGTTAATTTTTTTTTTTTTTTTAATATAGCACTGAAAAAATGTATTTAGGGGAATTATTTTTTTTATTTTTTTCTGTGTGGCTTAATGAAAATTTCACAACATAGTTGAATGGGAAAGAAAAGAGGGAAATTGGCTGTGTTTGAGATTCACATCTTCTCGGAATGGTATGTGTGTTGATCCTTACACCCACATGTTTGCTTCAACAGTTGGTTACTCTCCCAACCAATCAAAAACGTCAAGACAAACCCATTATTAGCAAAAGAAAAAAAAACCCATCAAGACAAAAACCATTAACGTTGCTTGGCTGTCAAAATTTTGGATGTAGCATTGCAATCAAGGTCTGAGTTTCAACTCTTTTTCAATGTTGGAGATCCAGAAAAAAAAAAAAAGAGTTCCAGCCGAGATTTTGCCACGTCATCACCTCTTGGGCCCCGCACCATACTGGGGGTCCCACCTGACATGGTGGAAATCAATTCAACGCAGGCCCAAGAACAATGTGGTTCAGCCACTTCAAATAGGCTTTCTTCTCTCTTTAGAAATTAGCTAGAAACGTACATGTGTTGCTTTTGTCTTATCCTTATTTCCATGGTCCAGAATCTGTCAATGAGGCCGTTATAGCGGCTGTTATATCCATGTGTCTAAGTTGTCTGACATAATTTTTTTTTTTGTTCCCTCCTTCATTGTTCTAACCGCCAGCTACCAGTCAGCAGGGATTAGAGGGATTTCACATGCCGGGCATTGTGCTTATCACACCATCATTTTTAGATAGGGAGGTAGCCTTCTAGAACAATTCTTCCTCCGGGGGAGATTCTGGAGGAAGAATTTGGTCCAATGTCGTCAATGTTGCTTCACAGACTTGAATTCCTGAGCCTTCCTTATGGCGGAGTCAAATCGCAGAGAAAATTTCAAAGAACTTATGCGGCATGGACCATGTGGGTTTCTAGTTTGTGTTCTTTCTTATAGGATTTTATTTTTGTTTAAGAAGAGAACTGAATTCTTGGTTTTCTTTTGTATTTCTTTTTCCTCATGATTTGCTCAAATGTATTTTAAAAGGACAATGGATTCAAAGCCGTCCAAGAAAAGGAAAGCGGAAGAGCTTTCAGTACAGCTTCCATCAGTATCATTACCTGTTCCTCAGCATGATTCATCATTAAGGGAGCCTAATCTGCAATTTGACCGGCTGCAACCATCAGAACTGGATGTAATTCATGAGAAAAAGCTTGAATTTGGACAATTTACTGCACGAGAGGCCATGCTTGATGAAGAATACTGGGTAGGTTATGATGTAACTTCGGGGGAAAAAAAACAAAATTTTGAGCATTGATTTTTTTGGGGTGTAAGTTATTTGTGTTCACCAATTAACTGGTGGTGCTTGGTGTGCTTTTAAATTTTGTGGCAGACGGCTGCATGGCTTCGTGCAGAAAGTCACTGGGAGAATCAGTTAAACGAAAGGTGTGTGCGCTATATATTCCATTATTACAAAAAAAATCTGCATCTTTATCTCTTCTATCTCTGTGTGTGTCTGGCCTATGTTGATTAGAATATACTACTGCAAATAAATGAGGAGCATACAGATTACTGTCACATGTAGGTCCATCTAAGAGGTTTTTATCTCTTAAAGATGCATGTAGGGGGAAGAAAACCTCAGTTTAGAGAAAAGCTAAGAAACCAAGCTGGAATGCAAAATCAAACATAAAAGAAAATAAAAACATAAACGTCTAGTGGGCGCAACTAATTATATTTATGCAATTAAGTGGAGGGTCAGCAAAGCTAATTCTAGCTTATGCTTTATTAACACAGATATGTTGACAATCACAAAAGGAAATTTGCAGAGCAGGTAGGAATCGCATCATTCCCTTTTGTTCTTCAGTTTATTTAAATGAAATGTTTATCAGTACATTGTTATTGATGATACTTGTCTGTTGGTGTAGGAGTTCAATGCCATTAAAAAGCGAAGCAAATTGATAAATGGCCAAAAGTGCACATGCATTGTCACGGTATGACAGTTATTATCTGACAATTTTGATCTTTCCTTGAATCCTCCTTTAAATTTCATCTAAGCTCTTAAGAAGTCAAAAACTTCTAAAAAGTTTATGTTGTAGTGATGGAGAGGAAACAAGGCCTTTGTATAAGTATGTTCCATTCAAGTCCTCACTCCAGTATTTTGGTATCAAACTTATCAGGTAAAAAAGGAAAAAAAGAATGTGAAGCGCACTGTATTGAAAAGCGTCGTTGGAACTCTTGACTTGAGCATCCGGTACTTGCTTCATGGAGAGACCTTTCCGGGGGTACAGTGCCATAAAATTCCTTTTTCACCCGTTCTTTAGTGTGTTGAAGTTGAGTTCTTCTCTAATGGTTCTGAAACAAGTTATTCCTTTTATAGGAACGAGTGAAAGCTCCAGTCTTCTGCAGCATTAACAGAACATCCCAAAATAGATATGGTTATGTTGCAAACTTGTGTGTTGCCAAGTCAGCACGTCGCCAGGGGATTGCTAGTAATATGTTGCATTTTGCTGTTGAATGGGCTACCTCAGATGGTAAGATCGAGTCCTATGGTATGACCAGTCGAATCTGGTTGTACTGTGCAACATTTTTTCAGGCATGGAATGGATGATGGTACACAAGGATTTGTGTTATTGAAATTTTTTGTTGTTGGGTGTCACCTGCTAAAAGTAACTCATATTTCAATGGCCCATTGTACCATCATCCAATGCATGATAATTGCAATGCATGGTGCAACTAGAATAGGATTGGCCGAACGGTAGTTCTGGCCCTTTCTTTTCAGGATTATCCAAACAGCGTATAAGAAAACAGAGATGGATTAGGCAGAAGAGCTTATCAGATTATACGTTCATGCAACAGGTGTTGAACTGGTATATGTCCATGTCCATAGACACAACAGAGCTGCTCAGGAGCTGTACCGGAAGATGGGGTTTGAGGTAAACATTGCAATTCTTATTCGATTTTATGGCTTAAATTTGTGGTCTTGTTATTACATATTATACAAGTAGATCTGATGTGGATTTACACTTATCAGATCGTCGAAATGGCGAGCTCTCAATTGTTAGAGGAGCAAACGTTCTTGCTTTGTTTGAGGACGTGAAATTAAGCCCACTTAACTCAAATTCATTCTTGGTATAAAGAAACGTATTGTGCGATACTTGATTAGAGACAACTCAAAGTTGGCAGCTGAAATCCCGGGAACACTTGTCCCTGTAAGAAAGAAAGAAATAAAAAAAGGAAAGATCATTTTAATGATTGCTTTACATCACGGGCCCCTGTTCAAATCACTTTGAACGATATTGTTGTACATGGAATATCTCGTATTTCTGTTTCGAGGACATATTTTTGGAAAAAGGATGAGGGTAAATAATATATTAGTATTCGTGACACGGAATTCCTTTGATTGAACTCAAACATAATTCCGAGTATTAAATATCAACGCGTTTCATTTCCAGCCAAAAAGGAAAACAAGTTTGGGAAAAAAGTTTCAACTCGAGTTTGAACAATAATATGTAAGAGCTTTACACTAGCATATGTATAATTTATACTGTAGTTTGTAAGAGTTTTATATTATTTGTAGTTTAAACTTTAAAGTTCAAACCATCCTCCGAACACTCTTCCCTAAACGTGCATGTCACTTAATGTGTTACAGAAGCAAAATCGTCGGAAATCCCAAAAGATGACAGAAGTCTCTTCTAGCTTACTGATATCATCGGCAGCCAACCTGTTGTATAAGGATAAAACAAACCCATTAATCCATGTTGTGATGAAAAATCTTTGGCATGTATGTTTGCAATAGAAAATATAGTTAGACAAATATTTGTTGTCAATTCTTCAATTCATTGAAAATTTCCCAAAAGCAAAAGACGAACAAAATTAGAAACGTACATGAACACCTGATCAATGAACAGGAGTTGAAACCCACACAAAGCAGGCTTTTGTTGTTGTGGTTCGGACAGACAAAGCACACTTGCAAGTACAATGCATTACCAAAAGAGAACAGCAATGCATAATCACCAAGGACTTTGAGGGCTAAAAGATGCTGTTTCTGAGTGTCGACCGGTACAGTTGTATGAATAACGGAAACTGGAGCATTGCAAAGATGCTCACAGGGGAAGAAGCAAGCAACGTAATTGGAATATAGATCCACTTTAGTCTTCTGCTAATCACAATGTAAAGTGTTGCACCAAAGGCTATCATCATGGTGGCTATAGACAAGAATAGAGCAGCCAGACCTATTATCAATTTCTCCAGCAACAACCTGTGGAAATCCTCTTCGGTGTAACGTGCGGTAAGGATCGAGAAAAACATCAAAAGCGACGTCACAGGCGAAAATAGAGCCGAAGCATCAGCTATAACAAACACCGGGAATGATTTGGTCCACAAGAAGATCCGAACTCCTTCGCTATCGTTACCTCCGGGAACAGCAAAAGCAGCGGCAAACACAAAAGTCGCTGTGAGAGTTGACACAATCATGCAAGAATTAGATGTGTCCTTCGTCCATTTCTCACCAGCCTCAGCTAACTCCTTGTGCTTCTTTGTAAATAATTCTCGAGCAATTAAATCGTCGTCATTTTTGTTTTTCATCAGCAAAGGTTGAAGCAATTTCTCTACCGCCTATGAATTGCCAAAGTAAGCAAATGATTAACATTGTCATAGAAAAATGCATTGTGTTTGCAAAAAAACTGACGACATTACTAATAAAAAAAAAGATGCCTTCAAATGCCCCAATTTATCAAAAATATCCTCCGACACACCACTTTTTAAAACTATCCTTTTATTAAAAATTGGTGATTTATTAAAAATTTAAATTACCCTCTTCTTACTCTCTCATGAGAGAATAGAGAGAATTAAGGTTTTTAATTTTTGAGATTGAATTATAATACGTAAAATAATAAATATGTAATTGATATTTTAAAAAATAAAATAAAATAAGGGGCAATTTTGAAAAGTTAAGAAGGAAATGACATTTTTAATAAGGTCTCTATAAGGAGGCATTATGTATAGTTTTCTCATAAAAGAAATTCACAACAAATTCTAACTAGAGATGTCAAAACGACCAGATCTGATGGGTTGACACGGACACGACACTCTAAAAATAGGCATAACATTACACGATATAATTATTAAAAGCCTAACACATTTATTAAATGGGTCAGTCTTGACCCAACTTTTTGGTACAAAGTACATTAAGGACACAGCAGTCTGAGAGCACGGCATGAGCATAATAAGCGATATGATAATAGCATAACATTATTGCATTTTTATTATGTACTTTTAACAATTTTATTATAAGAATTATAAAAATTATTTTTTTAAAACTAGTTTTTATCTCATTTGAAAATTTTATATATTTTACTTTATTGTAAGTTAAAATGTTAATTATTTTTTATGCTCATGTTTCTTGTTTATCTATAATTTTGTTATTATGCACGATTAAAGCATAAGCATATTAAGGACATGACACGAACATAAATATGCTATAGACCAGGCTTGACGCCAAAAATAAAACAAGCACGGCCAGTATGAGATGATAAATAAATGAGCTAGGTCAAGCACAACATAAAGCATGTTTGGGCCTAATTTAAATGGGCTAGGCTAGACCTGATTGACACGTTTGACATCTCTAATTCTAATTTAACTATTAAAGACCATTCCACTTTTAAGACTCAGATCATGTATTCAATTTTAGTATCTAAAATCATGTCTAACTAATTATATTATAAAATATAATTTTAAAAAATCTATAAATAGTTTGCTTAAGGGTTTTAAACTTTTTAACTTACATTTTAAAGCTTAATGTATGCACCTATTAAATGAAAATATAAAATAGGATGATTACATACCATTTGGTTGTTTACTAAATCCCCTGAAAGAAATTTAATTCTTCATTAATAAGTGACTCGGACATGGAAGGAGAATAGCCTTTTAACTTAAAGCATATGGTGTTTGGCAAAATGAGTTAAAATAAAAAATTTTGAAGGTTACAATCTAAAGCTCTTACATGCTATAATGTAAAAAAAAGTATACTATAATGTAAAGCTCTTACATACTATAATATTTTTAATCAAATTTAGTTCAAACAATTAGTTCTAATCAATGCCCTCAAACACAGTAATAGTTAAGTATATTTAGCCGACGATTAAGAAACAGAACTGTTTTGGGGTGCTTCCAAATGATTTTGTTTTGGGAATGGTATTGGAAAAGTTTTTGAGACATTTGCCGTGCTAAAAACATTTTAAAAACAATATCAAACAAGCCCATATTTTCATTACCTTGAACCACTGTAGCTCTCTTTGCATTTGAAGGGCTGCACCGGAAACTGAAGTGAGTAGAGGAAGAGGTGCCAATTTTGCTGCTGAATGCAAGATAGTCCCTCCTTTGGTTCGGCTAGCTTTATGGCGCGCTGTTTGTCTTGCAAAAGAGATTAAAAATCCCTTCTCGGCGATGTTGAATGGAATAATGGAGCAAAGTATGATTACTCGATCCAGGGGGGACCATATCAAATCGGGACAAAATTCCAACATTATCTTTACAATCTCAGTTCTCCCGAAACTCGCTGCATCGCGAAGAACATGGTATTCGCCGAAATGGTTGAATATTAAAGAATCGTGAATTCCGCTAATTTTTGTGCAAATTTTGTCTACTAATTCCACGGCGCACTGATGTCTAAGTTTCGCATCTTGGAGCGCTTGATACAACTTGGTGCTGCGATGCAAGGAAAAATTACCAGAGAGATGGCGTTAGTAAATTCATTTGCTAGTAAAAAAAATTGAATTCATTGGATTAATGTCCTATGACTTTCTTCACTTGCTACAAATAGTTTGAGTTGAAAGTTGAATCAAAACTTAAATCTGCTAAATAAATGAATAGAAAACAGTAAATATAAAAAGATGTATCAAATTTAGTCCATGAACCAAAAAAATGGCAATAGTTAGTCCTTTCATGAAATAAAAAAAAAATACAAGTACCTTCAAAACTATTTCAAATTGCTTTTTATTTTTCTTGTTCATTTAAACAAAAAAGGAGACTCTTTTTAAAAAAATATATATTTGATAAACCAGAAATTGTTTTATGTTTTCCCAAATCAAATAAATAAAACTTGTCGTTTGAGACAACTGTAGGGATGGTCACAAAATTTGCCCCCGCCCTGTCTGTTAAAACGGGGCTATGTCATCCCCCATCTTGTTATGGACGGGTTTCCGCATGCCTGTCTCCTTTAGTGGGCAGGGCCATTTTTAGATAATTGGTTGGCTTGTTGAACCTGTCTCTCTGCCAAATACATACATACATATATATATATATATATATATATATATATTTATTTATTTATTTATTTATTTATTTATTTATTCATGTTTAAACTTTAATATTTAGAGAGTTTGAGACTTTTAAGTAGCATTTTACTACAAACATTTTTTCACCATGTCTATGTTACATGCAATACAATAAACTTTAAATTATACATAAAGTATAGTACATTATGGAGTATGGACTTTAAGTAGTTTTTTTATCAGATGGACTTTAAGTATTTTAAGACATTTTATAATTGTTTATACTTCATGTGATAGTTTATTATTTGATATGAATAAGTTTAAGATTTTAAAGGTTGTTATTTTCTTTACAGCTAAAAAAACCGCCAAGCAAACAAAAAAAAAAAAAAAAAGAGCAATTGCAGTAAATATTACTTTTTTAAAACTAATTGTAGTAAGAAATTATACTATTGGTAGCATATGCCAATATCATTTTAGGTAGTTAGTTAATAGCAGATCTTAAAATAATTTATTTATTATGTCTATTTTACCCTGTTTTAATTAGAATAGTTTTAAAAAAAAAAAAAAACACATCTAACATAATTTTTTTTCCCCTATTTTCTTCTTTCTTCCCCTCTCTCTGTCTCTGTCTCTGTTTATCTCTCTCCTTCTCTCTGTCTCCTCATCTTCTTCTGGTTCTGCAACTAGGCAACCACCAGCTACGCCACAAATATATGAGCTTTGGATTTGCGCTATAGAAGTTTATCAGTTAAAAGTTAAGAAAATGTGGCATAAATCAAAATTACAAAAAAGTTATAACATAAATCTAAAAACCTACGGGGCAGTTTGATATTGTTTTCAAAATAGGTGAAAATGTTTTTGTTTTAAAAAAAATGAGAATTTTTTTAGAATTATACTGAAAGTGTTTTTAAAATTTTTGTTTCAAAAAACATGTAAAAATATTTTTAAAAATTACGAGAACAAAAATAAACAAGGCTTGTAAAATTTGTGATATACTACCTAATTTTCTCTACTACCTAATTTTCTCTTTTTAACTTCGGTTAGTTTAAGCCTCTATCTTGAATTTAGCTTTCATGTTTACGTCGCGTCAAAAAGGCCATGGAGAAAGATTGGCCTAGAGCCTATGCAAATGCCATATTATAATCTACTAATTGCTCTACGTACAAGCTTAAATAGATTGGAAAAAGACCAATAATAATATTTTTGTCTCTAATAAATATTATGTATCGTACAAACAAATTAGTGTAGGATCACAGAGAATACGCCATATAGGCCAATCTTAAAAATAAAAAAAAAAACATGGAATTAAGATAATGACAACAAATAATTAATTAATTGACACCATGAAAAAATGAACCGCGTTAGGAGAAAAAGAGACGAGCAAAGTATACGTATATTTAAAAGACAAGAGTCCAAAGTGAGAACCAGGCGATCATTACAATTTACAACGCGTACTACAAAGAAGCACATTACGAGGAACCAACGCAACTAGAAAAAATTTAAAAAAAAAAAAAAGACATTATGAAGCAAAGGCGGAATAAAATTACACAAAAGACAGGACACATCACGTTAAATTACGCGTCGCAACCTTAAAATGCGACACCAAGTCTTTAAATCAAGCTTCCGAGAAAGGACATGCCGGAATCAAAATTACATGTCATTAATCCCAAGAGAAGATACCAAAATGACGGTCTTAGAAAGTGAAATCAGCACAATATATTCTATCATTTGTATAAAGTGTTTGAAAAAATAGTTTAAACTATCAGCTTAGATTTAAAAACTGTAGCATATAAAAACTTTACATTATAACTTTTTACTGTAATAAATAAAAACTCTACACTATTCACGATTTAAACTATTAATTTAAACTCTTCTTTCAAACATCTTATTATACTAAACAACCCATTTAAATGGGCCACTGAGTGTCCCCCCATGTGGCAGGGGGTATCAGATTATCTATAAGCAACGTCCACAAGCACCCTAACAAAGTAATTTAAGTCACCTTTAAATATGTTGCCCCAAAATTTTTTAGGGGAACTGCAATACCAATGAACAAATATTCTATCTGAGATTATCTGCGGATTCTTGTATTGCCTATTGATCTCAAAACAAATACACCTAACCTTTGGATTTTTTTTTTTTGGTACGAATTAAAATATAGAACCAATATCATAAATACTTTTGCATAAGCCATCAGGAGACCCGAAGCCCATATCACATGCCATTCATAATTCTTGGCACATTTTCCAAAAGAATTCGATCTCCAACCGTGTCCTTTTCATAATTGATTAATTTGTTTCATTAGTTTAGTTCAATTCACCTAAGTTGAAACGGCCATTATAATTTGAATTGATGTTTGATAAAACATTTAATTAAAACTAAACTGATAGTTTAAATTGGTTGAACTGCTCATTTCAACATTTCAAACCCTATTGAACAGTGATTTCATTCTTATATATTTGTATTTATAATTTAACATTATTATTTTATATTATTTTTTAATTAAATAACTTCTTTTTACATATTTCATATTTATTATTTAATTAAATAATTTTTCTACGCTTCAAACTAGAGTTATCAATACTCGTCCAAACACAAATTCAAATTGGATATCATGTTTAAATTAACACTTTAACTGTACATCGAAACACCAGTTCGGATTACTATTTAAACTACACAGTTAGGATTTTTCTATTCAAACTAGAAATGTTTAAATTAACACAATTCAAACCAACGAACCAAACAAGAGATAAAATGATTCTTTCAAATTCATCCAGTTTTCACTCTAGGCAAAACACCCAAAACATATTAATTATTTTATCTAAATACTATTTTTTCTTCCTTATTATAATATAAATGCCCAAAACATCCCTTATGAAGAAAGAAAACCACTACATCAAAAACCTCCATATTCCTGAAGTATTTTTTTTTAATGTAGTTAAATGAAGGACCGGCATTTGGTGGACTTAAATCAAGGGTTGATATTAAATAAAGTGTTTTTGTCATTTTATATCTAAACTAAACCAATATAATTAAGTGAGTGAGGGTTGACGGTAAAGAACTTTGAATATACCAAAAGAGAGCTTCTTAGTCTTTCCTTTCCTTTTTTTTTTTTTTCTTCCTTACAGAGTAGAAAATAATGTTCGCTCTAATGTCCACAATTTAGATCCACAACACTAAGATTTCTCTCTCTACGTAATTTAATGGTTACACAACCCCATCAGGAAATTAAACGCAGAAAAAGAAATAGAAGACGTAACAGGTATAAAATACAAATGTCTTGTGCAATGTATTAGTTTAAGGATTACAGGAAGGAAACAATTGGGAGGAACAGGACCAGAAATGACTCTCCTTTCTCTAAACATACCAGAAAAACACAGGCTTGACAGGAACACTAAAGGGATGACACTTCACGCGGGAAGTATACAAGTAGGCGTGGAATGGTAGCGTTTCATCTAAACATTGCCAATACCTTCATTGACTCCCAACAAAGTAATATAGAAAAGAACTATGAAATGGCTATAAAATTATAAAATACGATTAAGCCAAATCACAAAATGTACTCTAAGAAAATAATAAAATCCCTCTATATAAAAACAAAGCGTAATCATGCTTAAATACAATCCCACGTCGAGGCATTTATTTACATACATAGATATATATGCCTTTAGATATAACCTATGCATATATATACAGCCTAAGGATATATATCATGGATGGCTAAGCCTATATTTACATGAATGTATATAATATAGGTTATAAAATTGGTCTATATATATAAACCTATATGTTATACAACACATATTTATATCCTATTATTCAGATACTATAAGGAATGCTTTAATATATGTGCGTATATTCTTGTGTAGATATACCTATACTTATACATATATCTCATAAAAACATAACAGGTAACTTTACCTCCTTTGGTCAAATGGAACCGGTTGCCAAGTGAAAATGCTGTCAATATAATGGGTCTCATAAATCATATGAACATAACATATAACACATTATGATATATATAACGCATGAAGATATGATAGTATATGGTAACTGATAAAAAAAAAATCTCTTCTTGGTTAGAAGTTATACTCTAGAAACTTCAAAAACCATCTCCTTACATTTTGCCGAATGTTAAAAGCTTCTTAATATTTTTACTCACATTGAAAAAGACATTCTCACCCCGCATAGTTCTCTCTATAAACAATTTGTTGAGAACTTAGAGCTTTCCTACATTCCACCGTTTGTATTATTTCCTTTCAGTATTATTACTCTTCCATTGTTTCTTTCATATATATATATATATGTTTGCTAGCATGGGTGCACATCATTTTACTAGCAATATTGCATACTATGGCTCTATATACGTACATCGTCCGCTAATACATGATGGAAGTCTTTATTCTATCTGTATTAACAAGCCAATAATATTACATATTCCCGCACCGACGCAACATATGGCTTACTTATACGTGATGGATGACTTCATTCTGTCAGTATTAACATGCCAACAACAATTACATTTGGCACTTTTCTATGTGCCTTTCCAAGTCAGTTTTGGCTTTGCCATCCATGCATCGACCAACGTCTGAGCCTGTGCGCTTACCAATATGTTCCGCCCGAACCCCCGAACACACATCTTTCGAATCCATTTCGTCGTCCCTTACAATGGGTTTCTTATTTTTGAAGTAAAATGAAAATGTAACTGCATCGGAATGGGCATTTCTGATAAAATGCAATGTTCAAGGAGTTTTCATGAAAATAACTCAACTCATGAGTAAAAGTATTGTCTGCTTTTATTTTATTTTATTTTTGGTTTTTCAGTGGATGAAACAATAAAGGAGAAGATCACAGCTCAAAGAAAAGGTCTTAGGGACATACCAAGAGAACCTGACAAAACAAGCATAGTAACGAGATCCATGGCATGAGGACCAGTGAAAGGACGGCCCGGTTCCTCACCCTTAGTCACCAAAGTAAGGTACCACAACGCATCATAGCTTCCATAAACAAACCTAGCAGCAAGGAGCAGTGGAGTTTGTCCCGAGCAATCCAAAACATTGGTCAAAGCAGGATTTCTTCTAACCAAAGCCACAGCTGTCTTCACGCTTCCGCCTATGGCAGCATGGTGGAGGGGCGTGTAGCCAGAGTGGTCCTGCATTGCTAGAGCTTCCACGGGCATGACGGCAGCCAGCTTCTCCACAAACTCCCACCGCCCTTCGCCTGCAGCCACGTGTAAAGCAGTGAACGAAACTCCGTTAATCCTTGCAGTGGCTACATCATGGTTGTTATCAACAAATGTCTTAGCAGCTTCCCAATTGCCTTCCAATGCAGCCTTGTGCAAGGGTAGATAATAATCTAATCATCAATGACAAGAACACTTTAGTCCTTCACTACCCATATATAATGTTACATATATACATAATGTATATACATATAATTATATGGTTAAAAGCTACTACCATGGTTTTGATAAGAAACGGTCTGCTGTGTAGTAGCGGTGCCTGTTGTTGTGGTGCCTGGATTGTTTACTCTGGTAATGTTGAAGCCGAGGATGGCTTCATGACTTCTATCAAATGCTTGTTGAGCTTTAATCACAGGAGTGTGAAGACGGATTACTCCTAAGGAGGGATCAACATCTAATGGAAGGGCCATTTGATCAATTTGTGTGTCTCTAATTATTTTAACTTTCAGTCTTTTTACCTCTGCTTGGTAGCTTTGTATATAGATGCAATTTATGAACGGCTTTACGTTGCTCTGCTTCTTGGTCACGTAAAGTAGAAATCTTTTACTTTTTTTTTTTATATTACGAATGTTTTATCTTTTAACTGTAAGAATTAAGAAAAAAGTGAGTTTTTCTTTTTTAGCTGAATCTGAAAGGAGGATGCTAAGAGACATTAGTTGCATTCAAGAACTTTTTTTTTAATTGTTTCCCTCGCTTTGTTTCTTTTGCCGTGCATCCGTACAAATTTTCCACAAAAGATTTCTGAGCGACCAATATTCCTCTCACGAATCTGGAGCAAGAATCTTCACTTTTTTTTTTTTTTTTTTTGGCTCAAAAGAACTAATACCTTTGATTTACGAGTAATGAGTTAGATATACGCTTAAATTTGCCTTATTTACTACAAAAGTAGGTCCCTTTATAAAGAATATATACATATATATGTTGTATGTATATATGTTGCTGCCTCTGAATAAGAAAAACATGGTCCATCCGGGCAACTGACTCTGAGATATGCTTAAATTTGGCTTTTACTACAAAATTTGGTCCCTTGAAAAAGAAAAAAGAAAATTGTTTGTGCTTCTGAATATATTATCTTAGAGACGTTATTGACAAGGTCTATCCTACCCTTTTTTCCCCTTCAAAATCACCGAGATATGTGTAAATGATAAAGGCAAAAAGTCATACAAGGACCGAGTATTTCTCCTCAAAATCAAAGACATGAACATTGAAAGACTAACCTCAGCAAGGCTTGAAAAAGACAAACAAAAAACAAAAAACAAAAAAAAAACATCAACAAGGCTACTTGATTCCTAGCATATAAAAGAGGCTGGTAATCGAATTCTGCAGCCTCAAACATGCAATTAAAAACAGCATTTCTGTCATTTATACCAGTGCCTGTAAAAGGTTGAGAATGTAACAGAACCAACTGTGTATTCTATTGGCAAAAGTAAGTAAAATGAGTAAGATAGAGACCATAGAAAATTGTGCAGATTACCTATATTAATCAAAATCTGCAACAGGTTTACCTAAATTTGGTATGCTAGTTTTTCCATCTGAAGACTTATAAACATCAGACCCCTAAGCGTTCAGTTGGAGACTAAATCAAAAGCGCTAAGGAATATGTAAGTGAAGCTTCATATGCTTGGCTCTAAAACATCTTCTAACACTGGACACATTGGCAAGCCAATGATTTTTACTCCCGGATTGGAGTGGCCATTGAGAAAAAAATTTGTAATCTACAGAGGAAAAAAAAAAACACCCTTTGTCATGCTCTATTATATGGTATATACGGGTTGAAAATAATGGTCAAGAGTACAAAATGTTGAACAGGTATCTTGGTTCTGTTTTATAAGTTTACCTGAGTACATCCAAAGATTTTAAGCACTCTCAACGATAGACAACTGTCCACAATAAGGCCCAGTGCATTGTCTGTCAGATTTCGGCAAAATGATAGATCCAGACTACGCAACACTCTTGAACGCCTGGCGATTGATGAGGCTGTGTAGCAACCAACCTAAATAGGCACAGTTTTAGCAAAAACAACTTGGTATAAAATCGCGGCAATTAAGCAATGAATAGAAACTCAACACCATCAACTAAACCTGGCTTCTATAGACACATTTAAAAACAGTGAGTGAAGTAGGCAAAATGGTAAGCAGTTAATGCAGCCAATGTTGGCAATAATTGGATTAAAACCCATAAATTTTAGGAAAGCATGGATTCCTGTGATGGGCAGTTATGCAATTTGCGTACATAGAACGCCACAAGGAAAATAAGTAAGCATGTTCAATTGGATAATACACATGGAGAGAAAGAGAGAGGGTAGAACCTTTCTGACATTATTCAATGAAAGTTCTTCTAGACACTCTCCAGAGGTTTCCAAAAATGCAGCAATACTTTTATCACTATCATCGTACCAAAAAAAAAAAAACATATTTCAATTAGTTGGTAGTCAAAGGGCATCAGTCATATGCAGCAAGAACAGAACCTTCCTTGAATCATATAAGAATTACAATCAGATAAACAGCATCCAAAGACGTATGAGTTCTGGGAGAAGATACCCAGAGTTTCTCACTTTCAAAGTTCCATAACAAAAAGCATATAACCGAATACATACTAGAGAAATACAGAAGGTTCTCCAAATGTCAAAAAGACCGATGTTAAGTATAATATAGATGAGCATGAATTAGACTGCAGTTCCTTATTTCTTCAGTAAGCCCCATAGTTTTTCCATTTAAGATACTAAATATAAAAAAATAAAAATAAAAATAATCCTATTCCACAACTAAAATAATAGCAGTTTAAAAATTAAAGAGATAGAAGACTCATTGACTACCAATCAATTATCATGCAAAAAAATAAAACATGTCAAAATAATATAGGTAGTAAGACGGTTCAATGTCCAAAGATTAGCGTAACAACCCGAATGGATTGCGGCAGAGTTTCAGTTTTTGAATTGTCCGACAACCATTGGCAAGATATCCTAGGGAAGAATCTGTCAATTTGCACAAGTTTGAAAGATCAATGGCACGTAAGCTGGGACATTGCTCAGCAATAATCTTCAATGAAGAATCTGTCAAATTTCTGCACCACAATTAACCAAAAAAAAAAAACACAAAACAAAACAAAACAAAAAACATGACCAACAAAGAAATCATGAAACAGAAAAAACTGTGGAAATAGACAAAAGCTGTGCAACACAAGCACACAGATTACAGGCGTTATAATGAAACACGCTTAAAAAACTTACACACAATCAGCCAAAATGAGCTCCTTCATGTTGTAGCCACGAATGCTGATAAATTTCCCAATAAACTCATCACAAACACTTTCAATGCCTACTACAGATAAAATTTCCAATTGTTCAAGTTTCTTAAGTGCCGGCAGCGCAAGCATGATGTCAATGCTTAGACAATCATCAAGATACAATTCTCTCAGAATTGAACCCAGTGAGTTAGCTAAGGTGTCGATACTTGAGGCGGTGAGAAGAGAGCACTCGGTGAGGTTGAGAGATCTAAGTGCAGGAGCAGAAGAAACAAGAGAATTTAGCCCAACATCTGAAAGCCGGCATGCACCACGAACTGATAAGGTAGTTAGCACAGGCAAACTTTCTGCTGAACGAACTAAGGCAGCACACAATATATAATCTGGCAGACAGCGCCCGCAGAAACCAAGTTGTAGCACCTGATTTAAAAAGAGAAAAAAAAATCCAGCTTATATATATGTATATATATATAGAAATAGAGAGAAAGAGAAAGAAACAAAAAAAAAAAAAAAAGGGAGACAAGAATCTGCAGGCTATAGTCCATGCCCCATAAGAATATCATAGAAGCATGAAATTGTCGCGAAAGGCAGACATAAATTAATCAATGCTAACTCAATCCAATTCTTTTTTTGTTTTCGTTTTTTTCTCTATCGAGACCAGCCAAATCAATTTATTTTAAACATTCTGATTTCATTGTTAAAATAATTTGTGTACCCTGTATAAAAGAAGCTTTGTGATATATAGCAAGGAGAAGGCACTGGACTGCACCCCTCCTACCCAAAACAGATTATTGCATCCATTAGAGTGAACAATCTTGGAATTTTAGGCAAATGTCAAGCGCCATTCAGAAAACCTACCACATGTCCTTTAATATAATCAACAACCATCAGTTGGAGCAAATTCAGCAATGACAATATTTACATTCAACATCCTAGTAGGCCTAGAAAGTCAATGTCAATCATGATCCACTAGTCACATAGTTACTCAATTATGCTACCGACCAATCATGTACTTGTTCAATAGTATGTGGTTCCTTCCAAACTACAGGATGTATATTTACTTCTTCCAAATTATGAAGACACGACCAAAACAACCCTAAAAAGACGAATGCTATGAAAATCATTAGAGCATTATGCAGCAAAAAGTAAGACCAAGTTAGATCAATTTATATCATTAGTGATTTTTAGAGCTCTCCAATGGCATATGAGGCGTCTAGCTATATAAAAATATTTTAGTAGTTCTAAACAAAGGCAAGCATTATCAACTAAAAAGAGAAGATACCACTAAGTTGCACGGATCGAAGTTCTGAAAAGATTTTGTGAACTCTTCCTCTGTTAGCCAAGAACAATCCTTCACGCAAACCTCAGTTGGGGACCCTTGAACCAGAAGCTTAAAAACATGACCATTCATTTTTCGAGAATCGCAAAGCAACTGACTCAGCCGGTGCCTCAAACAGTCCGGCAAGTAATCCAGTGAAACCAAGTTATCAGCATGGTTGGCCAGACACCGCAAGGATAATTCTTGAAGCGAGGGAACAACATCCTTGGGCGGGTTGCAATCCTGGCCAGTCTTCGGAATCCATCCCACATCTGCAGGTTTTCGCTCCCCAGAAGAGGAACTACCCGCTAGCGGATTTCTCTTTTCTCTATCTCTAATAATCTTCAGGGCAGTAGAAAACGGACCGGGCCAATCCTCGATATCCTCTTTGTCATCAACCTCAGAATCCGACTCATTACCCTCCTCTTCATCATCAAAACGGGCAAAACGATGTGCATTTCGCCTGGCGATGTTTCGGAACTGTTCCATGTACTGATTCCTAACCTGCTCTTCAATCGACACGACATTGTCACCTAAATTATTCTCAACTTCAGGTTCCAATCCCAAGTCCACGTTATCACGGTTGCCATTAGACACCAACCCCTCTTCTTCAACCAATTGTCCCATCCCTTTCTCTTCTCTGCTGAGCCTCTTTCTGCTATCACCATTTTCACCACCAATTACTTCTTCTTCACTCGAAGCGCTCATCTTTCTCTTGCCCTTACCAATCTCATGACTCCGAAAATCCCCCGTTTCCTCTCCGAAATCCGAAACTCCATTTCCCTTATCTTTACCGGAATTCCCCAATTCTTGAATCTGATTTTCTCCCTCGACACCATCAATTCCTCTCTTCGAGACTTTCTTCCCAGACCGGAGACTCAAAACCCCAATGCACCCTCCATCTTCGTCCTCCGACATCTTTCTCTTCCCCTTCGCTTCCCCCGAATCGGAACAAAACCTAGGTTCCTCCGAACAAGAATCCGATCTCATCTCCTCCATCCCACCGTCCGAAACCCTACCACTCTCTTCCTTCTCCTTCTCCCACGTGCCGTCCTCACGTGACCCGCTCTTGCCTCGAAGACGGCCGCGACGACCGCCGTCCTCGACCGAATCCCGAGGCGAACCACCCTTGGTGGGCTCCGCCGTTTTGGAAGCCAGTCGGAGGCTGCGCCTCTGCGCCACTACGGGTACTGAAACCGAACCGGAAGCTGAGCCGGTGGAGGTGGAAATCGGGACCTGCTGAGTGGATGGAGAGGGCTCTTTGGTCTGGGCTGGGGTACAGGGTTCGAGCGTGTGGTCACTCCTTGTTCTCCGGGTTTTTGGTGTCGTTTCTGTTGGGACGATTTCGCGAGATCTCAAAACCGCCATTTTTGATATTTGATTCGATTCTGTAGGAGAGAGAAGTCCAGTGAGCGAAAAAGTCGGAGAGAGAGATTTAGGTGCTGGGGTTCGTTGATGCCTTAAGAGAGGGAAGCTTTTGCGACACGCTTTGTACGTTGGTTGGATTTTCCCGCCATCTGATAAACCTTTTTTTTTTTTTTTGAGAGGTTTTTCTACTCCTTGGAAAAGTAAAAAAGGCCCTTTTACCGTAGGTAAAGACTATAGCCCTTATTTAACATAATAGTAAAAACTACAATTTTCACTATGAATTAAATTATAAATAGTATAAAATTTTTATATGCTATAATAATATTAAAGAAAATTACTACAATGTAAAGCTCTTATATGCTACAGTTAAAGTAATTTTAACCACTAGTTTCTACCACTTTTTCAAACACGAACTATATGACATTTACTTTGTTATCCTAAAACTTTACTTCTTTGTGTGCATTGACAACTTCAATATCTCTTTTTTTTTTATTTGTTTTCCTTTGGGCATAGGACGTAAAAATACCTTATGTTAGATTTTGATATAACTGAAATTGTAAATTTATAGTTTTTTATTTAAAAAATAAATAAAGTATGCTTTTTTATTTTTTTGCTTTTGAGTATGCATACACGAAACCTTGTTTTCTCTTTCTTTATGTACACAAACTTTCCGTTGTTTTTTCTCATAATTCGATCAATTTTGTGTATTGAAAATCTATGTTCCCTCTTCTTTCCTTGCTAGCATAAAAGCAGCTTTTTTTCCCATTTTTCTCTTGGTGTATTAATTTTGCTAGCACTTATGCATTTAGGTTAAAATATTTCTTCCTAACATCATACTCTTATCATATTTAAAATACAAAATCGTTGTTATTCTTTTGACATTTTTATGAAAATGAAAATAATGAAAAAATGTTTTTTTAAAAATGAATTTGAGAAGTTAAATTTGGTTTTTAAATAAAATGTTTGCAATGGTCGCAAAAGCCCAAACAAACTATAATTAGCTTTGATGTGTCCCACACGTGAATGAAACTAGTATAGAATAAAAGAGCAGATCCTTTCAAAAAGCTCTACTATTTCCCAATTCATTCTCCTATACGCACCGTTTGGTGCTCTCTCTTTTTTTTTTTTCATTTTACACATTATTTATTCCATTTTTAAACTCCATTCATTTCCCTTCACTTTTTTCCTTTTTTTTTTTAACATCTTTTTTTCTTGTTGACTTTTTCCCCCTTTTAACCCTTATTCATTTATCGTTGTCTTTAATCAATCCCTATCTTTCTTTCTTTCTTTGACTTTGATTAGTGCCTATCTTTGTTTCTTTCTTTGACTTTTGCCTAGCTGAATTTTCCGTGTATTTCCTTTTTGCTTTGCTCTCCCCCTCTTTTTTTTTTTTTTTTTTTATTGGCTCTATTTATTTATCATAATATCTTACACCAATATTCCCACTTTTTCTCCCATTCTATCCCTCTTTTATTCTCACTCTTTCTTTACCCCATCACTCTCTCTAAATTTTTTAAACTTCAAGTCTCAACCTTCGCATGTAAATAATCTCATTGCTTGTGATCAATTTTAATTTCTATAACGGTTAGTTTCTCTCATTTCTTTTATGGTCAAATCAGTTAATAATCTGTGTATTTCATAAATCATGAAATGGTTAGACTTCTATAAATAAATATCGATGGGTCAAAAAAAATGCATATTTTTAGAAGATAAATAGAATTTCTTTCTTGTATTTATTTCGATTCTTTATAATCTACTTTTTAATATAATTTATTCATAATTTCTGTTAGAAAATTTATAGATAAGTTAAATCAACTATTTTCTAGTTGATGCAAATAAATTTAAATAAAAATAAAAATATTTTTCCTAATATATAGAACACATCATTTATTGAAACTCAATTTAATTTAAAAACACTTAAAAAGTAATATTGGCAGATTTTTGGATTACTAATAATTTATTGGAAAAATTCCACTTTCATTTTTGAATTTCAACTTCTTTTTTTTTTTATTTATCTTGTGACTGTCATCTTATAATTCATAATGTTTAATGTATATAGTTACATTTAACCTTTAAACTTAGACTAATATTAATATAATTTTTTTAAAATTTTATAGGTAATTTTTTGTTTCTACATATTATTGTCTTCTATGTTATAAAATTTCAATTATAACTTAATACGTGTATCACATGTACCAAAAGCAGTGATTAGAAAAAACAATAACCAAAGAGAGATTTAAAAATAGGGGGATCCTTTGAAAAAAAATAAAAGGTGGAGAATTTTTTTGGGCAACATTTTAAATTTGAGAGAGATAATGCAACTTTTTAAATTTATAAGAGGCAATGTGAAATAAAGACCTAAGTTCAAGGATCATATATACGTGCATATATAACTATATATAAAGGTATATTGGGTAGCTTATAGCAACAAGCATACGAATTCATTTTCATAAAAGAGCAAAATATATATACACACACACACACACACGAGTTTACCTACAAAACGAAAAATCAATTTCTCTCGGAGCCTCTAGTTCATATTCCGTTCGAAATTGCAAGGCCCATGTTTTCTTGCAGACTAACGGATCAAGAGAATCTTACTTGTTTTAGGTATTTTTTAGACCTAATAGATTCAAATTTGGATTCGAGTATTAAGAATCTTTTAGATACGTATTTGTTTCTTTCAAAATTTGAATCAAATAGATCAAGAGAATCTTACTTGTTTTAGGTATTTTTTAGACCTAATAGACTCAAATTTAGATTTGAGTGTCAATAATCTTTTTTATACGTATCTGTTTCCCTCAAAATCTGAATCAAATAAGTATCAAGAATATAATTTTTTAGAGTTCTAACTGTCCTAAACTCTTCATACTCGAATATTTTGTTATAGTAAAAGCTGAAATTTTCTCTCTTATATTTGAGAAAAAAAAATATAACTTATTCATTTGATATCCAATTGAAATTATTCTTTTTTCATCGTGTTCTTAGTGAAGAGAGGAATGAATTAATATCCGTATTGCATTTTTTTAAGGTTCGTTAATGTTAAGATTTAATTAGATTTATTAATAAATTAAAAACTATTTTTACTACGTCTCCAAACACAATTTTTAATTTTATTTTATATTCAGATTAAAACTTTAATGCACATCCAAACATCAATTTGAATAACAATTCAAATCATATAGGACATGAAAAAATATATATCAATTCTTATCAAAAGAAATAAGCAATATCTCTGTCTTTCAATTTTCAAATAAGTGGAAAATGATTTTAACCATATTTAACATTTTCAAAACATAAACTATTAGTGGAGGTTCTCACTAAAAAATCTCAAAAAATAATTAAGATTCAAGAATTTGTAGGTCTCCTGTTAATAAAGTTTTTGATTTAAAAAAAACTTGGTAATAAACATTGTTTCTTGAGAGGAAGATAAATACCTTTTTTTAACATAATAAAAATAGATGACAAAAAATTTTGAAATACTCAATACTAATAAATTTGAGATTTATTGGATAATTATGTATTTCATTTCAAAATAATCTAAATTATATATATTTTTAATCAATATTTACTGTTTTTTTTTTTTTTGCATGATGTATAATTAGTTATTAATTTGATAAAAGCCAATGTGAAATCAAGCTCATAACCCGCATATAAGCACGTAGATCAATTTTTTTTTATTAAATTTTGTGGGTTTTAGTTTTCTGGTCGTTTAGCTCCGTGTCGTTGTTTTTTGTTTGTTGTCGTCTAATGTTCTTGTTTTTCTTTGTTGTCGTTTTTATATTTCTCCTTTCTTTTATTGGGTTAACTTCAAATTTGGCTCCCAAGTAAACTTTCTTGTCCCAAAGCTATTAATAAGTCGTAATTTTGATACTTTTGTAATTCACAGCCAATTTTTTAATGGTTCTAATCATGTGTAGGTCGTTTCTTGGCCAATAACAAAAAAGTAAATATAAATAAAAGAGATTTTTTAACAAAAATAAATAGGTTTAGGAAATAAGTTGGAATTGAGAGTCTGAACATAAAATATCATAACATGTGAAAGTTTATATTGTAATTTACTTTTACTTTATACTGTAATATATGAAAGTTTTGTATTATTCATAACTGAACTATGAGTTCTAACTAATATGATGCTTGAAATATGTGATCAAAACTAAAACTTTTGAAATAATAATTATAGCATATGAGAGTATTATACTATAACTTACTTTTTTTGTTCATTATAGCACGTGAAAATTTTACGTTGTAATAACAAAACTTTTGATTAAAATTGCTTTTGATAAACATATGTTGAGATTGCGAAACACTATACACTTTAAAATTTTAAGAAATTAAAAAAAATTCCAAACTCTTCCTTACTTAACTCTAGGTGTCGCTTTCTCATTTATTTGCAATGTTTGCATGGCTATTGCCCTCCCATATTGAATTTTGTTTGCCGTTAATTTGCCTAATCACTTTCCCTTGTGCCTCGTTTGATATAATTAGACCAATAATCAAATTTAATTTATCTGCTTCTCTGCTTTTTTCTTCAAATAATAACATAAAATAAGATAGCGCAACCCTTGAATCATGATAAGCGACCTTCTTCTCATCCATATAAAATGTCAATGCCGTGAAAAACAAAGCAAAATCATTTATCCTTGATGATATTGCTTCCTAAACATTTTTTTCCAAGTTGATTAAATTCATTTAGAAAAAAAAAAAAGAAAAATTTGCAAACAAGTCTCTTGTGGGTTGATGCGAGTGATCTCTAATGGAATCATAAATATTATAATAATGTACACATTTTGCCTTCTTTTTTATTTTTTTTCAATATTTTTGCGGGCCCTTTGGAATTGTGGATAAGTGGTCCATCACTTAGCACTAACCGTCTAACTTTTAAGCGCCCATTCATTTGAGATATAAAAAATTTTAACTGTATGATCTATAGTTCTCCACGTTAAAAATTTGTAACTCATTACACAAAATTACTTGTGGTTGTAGATCAAGCCGTTAAAAAAATAATCTGACAGTTAAAACATTTATATTTTACCGACGGTGCAACATAACGTTATTCATTATAAGAATTCTCATTTTTTGTAATATAAAGTTTTCTTATCAAGTGGAAGAAAATTATTTTAAAGTTTGGTTCACCAGTCTAAACAGTAAAAATTATAATTGTAAACAATTTTATTATAATATTTTTCTTATATAATTTAAATTTTAACAGTATTTTCCGTTTGAACGATAATCTACACGATTAAACAGTGCTTGAAAAGTTGAATCTTTTTTTTTTTTTTTTTTTTGTTCCAATAAAATGCCGCGGCAATGCCAAAAGCCCAAAACAAGGGCTGGCATTTGCAATCGGTTTGATTGTATCGCGGAACGTGGACTGCCTCGGAAAGTCATAAAGTTCGGAATTTTATACAACTCATATGGTCAGTAGCGTGCATAACAGAGCGATGACAGCTGGGTATTTTCCTTGAAATTTTTATTGATTTTTGGATCATTGTCAATACGAATATCAATATTTTATTTGTCCAAAATCCAAATGTCGGTTATGTGCGTAAAAAGTCCAGGTTTTACATAACTTATGCACCATGTTTGAACCATTAAGGTTAAATGAAGAAATAATTTTAAAGAAAGGTGAAATAGAGAGAGTTCTGTAAAATGAAAAGAAAATAAGCACGTTGACAATTATTAGGAACAAAAAAAATCTAGGAACGATAGTAGCCATGGAATATAACTACAATCAAACAATTTTAAATTTATGTTTTGATTGCGGTTATTTTCAATATGAGTAAGGTATTTGAAAATTATGATTTTAATGAATTTTAGTTAAAAATGTTATAGCATAGAAAAGTTTTATATTGTATTTTTTCAGACATGATAACATATGCAGTTTTAATTTCTGTTTAGGAGAGTGGTTATAAGCAATATTGGCTTAGACCAAAAAATGAATTTAAATTAAATCTGTATTTGATAGGTTTATCAAAATATTAGTTTCAATTAGTTTAAAAAAAATCAATTTAAAAATAAATTTAAATTAAATTTGTATTTGATACATTTATTAAAATATTAATTTTAATTAGTTTTAAAAAAATCAATATAAAAAAATACTTTAATAATAAAAATTTTTGGTTAAAACCGAGCCCTTAATTTGCTGAGCCAATGACCAAATTTTATTTTCGTTAAAGAAGGGATGTCTTTTTATAAAGCCAATCAGATTTCAATCACGGAATCCAATCAGTTGAATTCTAAACTAATCACCTTCAAGCCTTTTCTTCGGGTGGGCCCCAAAGCTTTAATGCCAGAACAGCAATCACATGATTCAAATCATTGGGCTCACACTGTGATGCACTCTGCTTTTCTCAGCTGTGGTTTTTTAATTATAAACGCAGTAAAGAAAAAAATAAATAAAATTCTCTGAATAAAAAATTAAAAACGTGATACGGTATTTTAATTAAGAGAGAAGAAATCTAACATTTGGGGACCCATTTTTTATCCCCCGCGTAGATTGGAATTTAGCTAAATTAGTTTATTTACCTAAAACGAATCACAGCTGATAGCCGTACCTTTTCTTAACACGGAAATAAGTAAGCATTGGATTTTCAGAATAAATAAATCAAATAAACAAAAAAGGTAAATTACGAGTCAATGCTAGTAGGCTGTGGTGTATGGATAGTTTCCATTTTTGCCTCTCCAATTTTTCTAAGTAGGAAAATTTGATAAATTAACCATTCGTCACTTTTATAGTTTATTTTCCTACCTAAAAGACTACACCAAGAGGATCGTTCTAGTGTTTTGCTCCACCAGGGTTTTACTACTTAGAGGATTTTTTTGTACAAGAGTGGTGCCATCCCCTCTCCTTCGAGGTCCAATGGCCGGCGTTGCCTCCAAGATAGCTGTTGGGTCACAGACTCATGAGAGGGGGAGGAACCCAAAGCAATCAAAGTGCTAGATAGCCAGAAGCAAAGGTCGACGACTGCCTTTGGCCATGATGGGGGAGCCAAGTGGAAGGCATGGTCAAATGGTGGCAGGAATAATCAGTCGGTGTCTAAATGCAGCTGAGGGAGTAGAAAAGGCAATGAGCTATTTGGCGAGACGAGGAAAGGGCTAGGGGTGGCACAGGTTCGATGGGAGCACGAGAAAAGGGGGTGCAGCAGAATGGGTCTAGGAACGATGGCGAGTTCCAAGATTCCTTGTCTTGCTGCATTGGTTTTGGGACCAGACCTGAAGAAATTGATGGCCATAGGGAGAAATCACCGACGATCGTCACTACTCACAACCGGCCGGAGATGGAAAAAATGGCAACGACAATAGAGGAAATCAACTCTCTATCAAAGTTTTACCTCTATTTTTTATGTCTATTTATATTTTGGTTTTTGTACTGCTATATTTTGTGTGTAATAACAGAGGACTCCTCTCCTCCATGCTTAGTTGTGTCTCCTCTGTCTGTTAATGATGGAAGGTATCTAGAAGTTTAGCTAGACTTTAGTCTAAGCCTTGTTATGTATACCCTCCTTGAGAAAGGTTTGGCTTTGGTCATCGGATTTCTTCCGTCGACTGAGGTGGATTCTAGAAATGAGCATTAGGTGACCTTTTTTGTCTGTATCAAGCAGGCATTTCCTTTTTGGGTCTCGATACCTATATTCAGTCCCCGTCCTAAGTGGTCAAAGTCTTCCAGCCTGAGTAGTTGTCTAAGTCTAATTATGTATTTGTCTTAGTTTTAATGAAAATTACCCCTTTAAAGAAAAAAAAAAAAAAAGATTGCACTAACATGAGGCAAAATTTTCCCCTTATCGGTGGTAAGGTACTCGATCGAGATCGCAAGTTAGAATTATTTATGGTTCGTTCGGTGAGCATGTTTAGAATGGCATGATTTAGAAC
>CAMOHE010026295.1:0-14043 GCA_946598075.1 Artocarpus hirsutus | reverse complement strand
GCTTGTCAGCGTCGCCTTCGAAGAAGCAGACCAGGAGGACAGCACTCTTTAAGTCTAAGCTTTTGTCGGTCTTGAGTGATCGAACCCGCTAATTCGGTGAAGTCGCCTAGGGAGATGAGCTGGCCGGCAGTTTCTTCGAAGGTTTGTTCCTTGTCGATTTTGTCGAGAGGTGGCGGCTTCGGCTTGTGCAAGCATAGCTAGTGGGCCCACGTAACGAGGCACTCAGAGCCCCTTACTCTGATTGAGGTTTTATGGGCTAAGGCTAGTAGCTTTAGCTCGGCGGGTGGCCATGGTATTGATAGTGAATAGGTGATGCCGCCCTCCACGGAAAATGATAATGCTCGCAAGAGAGTTAAATTTTAAAAAGAACCATACCCTTGACCATGAGTTGTATAATCCACAGGGTGTTTGACACAATAGCTAGAATTATTGGTTAAAACTGCTTTTATTATAGCACGTGAGAGCTTTATATTATAGCAACTTTTTTAACTGTAGCATATGAAAGTTTTATACTGTTCATAACTGAGAAATTTGTTAGGACTATTTTTGCAAACAGCTTACTAGTTTATATGTTACTAGAGGTGTCAAATTGGACAAGGCTAAATGTGTTGCCTACGACCAGTCTCTCTTGGCCTAGGCTTTGGTAATCAGGTCACGGGCCAAACTCGATCCATGCTTGGATCAAAGCTTAAATCTATAAATAGGAGCATTAATTTTGACGCTAGAAGGAGAGTACCACGCCTTTTTCACAACCTCATCTCTTACCCCAACCATTCTTAGGACGATTAGAAGACTAATGGACTAGAAGGCCACTTAACTAAGTGTCAAGCCAAAGAAGAGGATCTGTCCGACTAAGAGTCAGACCAGGTCCACCAACTCCGACCAGGTCTAACCACTGGCCCAACCAGGAGTCCGACTAGGATCTGTCCGACGAGGATCCGTCCGATCACAATCCGTCCAACTAGAAGTTCAACCAGGAACTGCCCAATCAGGAACAGTCTAAATAGGATCTTTAACCAAGTCTAGGATGAAGAGTCCAAAAAGGCTACTGCCAACCAAGAGACCTAGGTCTGACGAAGAGTCCGACTAGGTCCAAGAAGGCTACAGTTGACTAGAGAATACTAGGTCCCGGCTTTGACCAAACAAGTCTAAGATGAAGAGTTCAAAAAGGCTACAGCCAACCAAGAGACCTTAGGTCTGATGAAGAGTCTGGCCAGGTATAAGAAGGCTATAGCTGACCAGAGAAGATAAGGTCCCGACTTCGGCCAACCAGGTCTAGGACGAGGAGTCCAAAAAGGCTATAGCCAACCAAGAGACCTTAGGTCCGACGAAGAGACCGTCCAAGTCCAAGAAAGCTATGGTCAACCAGAGAAAACCAAGTAGTGGTTTTAGTCAACTAGGTTTAGGACGAAAAATCCAAAAAAGCTAAAGCCAACTAAGAGACCTCAAATCTGACGAAGAGTCCGACCAAGGTCCAAGAAGGCTACGGTCGACCAAAGAAGACCAGGTCCTAGCTTCAGCTAACCAGGTCTAGAATGAAGAGTCTAACCAAGTCCAAAAAGACTATGATTGGCTAGAGACGGCCATGTCCTAGCTTTGGCCAACCAGGTCTATGATAAAAAGTTCAAAAAGGCTGTGGCCAACCAAGAGACCTCAGGTTCGACAAAGAGTTCTGCTGGGTCCAAAAAGGTTATGACCGGCTGAAGAAGACTAGGTCTCGGATAAAGAGTTCAAAAAAGGCCAACCAGACCCAAGAGCAGCTATCTAGATACACTCACCAAAAAAATTTCCCAACTACATCAAGACTTTAGTGCCAATGACCTCCATCACCAAAGTCTAAGGGGCTAGTGTTATGAGGGAAATCTTCATGATGACAAAACCATATGAAAATCTAAAACCCTTTGAACCAAATGGCTAAAGGGGCCAGGTACCAACGAGCCCATCCTAGGCTGAGCACCAGTCTTCAGTAGAGCATCGACCAACCCTAAGCCGAGCATTGGCTAACCCTAAGCTGAGCACAGGCCTTAGATTAAGCATTGACCAACCCTAGGCCGAGCACTGATCATTGGCCGAGCACCTACCAACCCTAGGCCCCTACTAACCCTAGGCCAAGCACTAGCCAACCATCGGTCAAGCATTGGCCGATCATATGTCGAGCACTAGCCAACCATAGGCTGAGCATCGAGCAACCATATACCGAGCACCGATTATAGGCTGAGCACAGATCTTAGGCCGAGCATCAACATGACCCAGCCAAAGCAATCATGGGGAACAACTTCGCAGCACCAGCAAGGTGATCGGACCCCGACTAGATCACACGGTAATAGATCATACCCAAAGACCACCATGTGGCACCGTCTCATATCTCCATTGGGCAATCCTTTTTCTTCGGAGATCATGACACCTGTCACTGGTCACTTAGGCTTTGCATATAGTACACTCGAGTCACGGGCAAAACCCGATCCGCACCTAGATCCAAGATAAAGTATATAAATAGGAGCATCAACTCCACCCCAAAAGGTATAAGCATTCTTCCCGAGCCTAATTTGCCTCTCCATTTGCTCTTCCTAGTCAAAATATTGACTTAAACATCAGAGTGCCTTTGGCAGACACCATATCGATGTCCCCTTACTCTGAAGCATTCTCTCCCTCTTGTAGATCCGACTAAACCAGACAAAACTGGACAGAACAAAAAACCCGACCATTGTGTGCCTCCGCAAGTCTTAGGCATCAAGAGTTATTGCATGTATTTTAAGCAACAAAAGTAAACATTAACTCAAAAGACAAAGTACACTATACAAGGCAGTAATAGTTATAGTGGAAGAATCTTTTTTCTTTTCAACTTCCCACTCTTTTTCGCACCATCCAAACAACCACCTCAAATTACAGCACTCTTCTACATTCTTACTCTCTGTGTTTCAGCTCAAGCCAAAAACTTTCCCATCACCAAATCACATCCTATAAAAAGCGTCCACATCTCTCTCTCCCTACAATGCCACTCCACTTATCCAAATCCATCCTCTTCCTCCACTCTCCAAAACCAAAATCCCTGCTTCCAATGGCGAGACTCTCTTCCAATTCCAATCTCGCAGCTCCAAATCCTCCTTCTCCTCCCAAAGCTCGCCTCAGAGGCGTCGTGTTCGACATGGACGGAACTCTGACAGTCCCCGCCATCGATTTCCCGGCGATGTACAGAGCGGTGCTCGGGGACGACGAGTATTTCAGGATCAAGGCCGAGAATCCCTCGGGAATCGATATCTTGCACCAAATCGAGAACTGGAGCCCCGAGAAGCAGCGAAAAGCGTACCAAACCATCGCCGATTTCGAGCGCCAGGGACTCGATCGGCTCCAGATTATGCCAGGTCAGAGAATTCTGTCGGTTTGTTGGTTCTTCTGGCTTCTGTTTGTTTGCTGAGAAAGTGACGGATGACGAAATGGAAGATCTGAAATATTACGTACTCACTTGGTTTAGATATAAGATAATGGCTGAATTTGTGGTGCTTTTGGTTTCTGTTTGTTTGCAGAGAAAATATTATTACGTGAAGCCTACTTTTTTCGTTTTCGGCCGTTGCTTTTAGAGATAAGATAATGGCTGAATTTGCGGCAAAGGATTTCCATTTTTTGCTGAGAAAATTTTACAATGTGAAAAATGAGAGAAGTGAAACCTCCATTTTTCGTTTTCGACAATTGCTTTGGCGATAAGATAATAACTGCATTGTGATTCTGGTTTCTATTGCTTTTCCCGGGAAATGCTTGCTGAGAAAATGGAAGATGCGAGCTGTAGATTTTCATTTTCGACGATCGATTTAGAGATTAAATAGATGAATTTGCTTAGTGGTTTTTGGACGCAGGTGCTGCGGAACTTTGCAGTTTTCTTGATTCTAAAGGCATAAGGTCAAGCACAATCTTTAGTTTTTCTTACGAAATCATTTGTTGTTTCCTTATAAGTTAATTGATTTCACCTTTTTTATCCTAAACTTTGGAAGCTTCGGGTTCATTTCTGATCATCAAAATGTGTGCCACCTCTGAACTTGAATGATTTAAACTCTTGGATGAACAAGAGAATAACTATGTGTTAGTGTTTCAGTGTTCAATCTCTGAAGTTCGTAATCTCTGGTTGCCAGAAAAACTTCTCAATATGAAAAATTTATCTTTTTGGGCCATAGTTGTTTAAAACATGCAGATCTGGTTTGGTTAATTGGTTGATTTTTTTTTTCTTCAGGCGAGGGTTAATCACTCGCAATGTTAAGGCTGCAGTGGACATTTTTGAAGAACGTTTCGGGGTAAGATCATTAAAGTGCAAAACCAAGAGGTGTATAAGTGCTGTTATGTAAATAGAAGTTATGTTTCTCCTTATGAGTGAAAGAAACTTTTTGATATTTGTTATTGTTGCAGATAACATTTTCTCCTGCTCTAAGTAGGGAATTTCGTCCTTTTAAGCCGGACCCAGCTCCACTACTACATATATGTTCAACTTGGGACGTTCAGCCTAGTGAAGTGATGATGGTTGGTGACAGTCTTAAAGATGATGTATGTAATCTGGTTGATGTAAAACTAAATTCAGTCAACAATACCATTTCTTGATGGACTGTTATTTATTAACACCTCTCAATCTAAAGATGATCGTCTTAAATCATTGACAAATCTTGACATGTAGCAGAATGTAGCTCTCATTCAATAAGCTGCTTTAATATCAAGGATTAAGGAAGTTTCCTTAAAGGATATTGTGATATTTCCCGTTGTCAATATTGCATGATTGATTTCTTAATGGTGCTGTATATGCACAAAAATCGTCACACATACTCAATTTTTTGTAGGTAAAATGTGGCAAGCAAGCAGGAGCATTTGCATGCTTGCTCGATGAAGATGGAAGGTACGACACACCAAAATATGCCAATGTGGAACACAAACCAGATTTCAAAGTGTCTTCCCTTGCTGAAGTTCACACGCTATTGGAAACGTGTTTTCATCTGGCACCATGATCTCCAATGTTATTGCAACAAAATTTTTAATGCTCGACAAAGAAGCATGTTATGGAAGAAACATTTGGAAGTAGTTCATAGGTGGTTTATCCATTGTTGTCTATAAACCGTTTGAGATGAGCAGAAACCCATCAGCAGATGCTTATCAAACATTGAGGTACAATGAGTTTTTTTATCTTTTTGGTGGGACTATTCACGGATGGTGCCCTATTATACAAACTTATTAATTGATACGTAGACACTTTGGGGGCGAGTTGTGTTGTTGTACTTGTATATATAGATTTATATTTTTTTACATGGTTTTATGTTTGTCCATTTTGCATGCTCTTAGGAAAAGAAAACCAACAAGGGTGAAGAGAGTTGTTTGTTGAGCTCAAAACCCAGAAAAGGGAAAAAAAATTACATAAAATAAAAAAGAAATAAAAATAAAAAGAACTTACTTCGAAATATGCACATCGTGTGGTTCAAACCCACAGCCACAAGGTTAAGAGCTTTGCACTCTAGCGGCTGAGATGGACGGGCTGCCTGGTGCTGTGTTTATGTTCTGTAATAAGGCAAATCTATATTTCACGCACTATATATAAAGATATATGTATATATTTTTACTTTTTATTTTGGAAAAGGATAGGTGCATTAGTTATTAGTCATTTTGTTTATATGTTTTCCTGAACCATCTGGGAGTACTTCTTAGATGGTATCCTATAAAACCTTTGAGAGCAGAAGAAACTTAATGGTTTTCGTACTTTGGAATTTGGGGCAACTTCTGTTGTCATACTTTTTACAGATGCATCGTTTTCCACAGGGTTAATGTTTGTTTATGTTGCTGTGTTTATGTTCTGCAATTAGGCAAATTTATCTTTCACGTACTATATATATTTTTATATATGTATATAGATGCATCTTTATATTCTTATTTTAATTTCTATTTTTGGAAAAGGATAGTTGCATTAGTTATTAGTGGATTTGTTTATATGTTTTCCTGAACCATAAGTTAATAAATGTTTGTTGAGCTCAAAATCCAAAAAAGAACAAAAATAAACAAATTTAAAAAAATACGCCTACCGTGGGGCTCGAACCCACCACCCACGGCCTCAAGGTTAAGAGCCTTATGCTCTACCGAGTAATACAGGCTTCTTGCTGTTGTCCCTATGCCTTCTGTTTAAACAGTCTTATATTTAATCTATGCATAGATGCACCATTTCCTTGTACTCAATTTGATTATTTGTTGATGAGAACCATGTGGCTTTGCGAACACAATAAACACAGCATCAGGCGCTTATTTGGTTCCCTTTTGGTCTTACCATTCATAGATGCTGCCGTGGAATCTTTTGGGGCAATGTTTGTTTTTGTATTGGTGAACACACTTTTTTCCCCAGTCTGCTGTGCTTAGGTGTTATATATATATATATATATATATATATATATGTTGTGTACTATGTATAGATGCTTTTTTTTTTTTTTTGCATGGTTTTTTGTTTGTCTATTTTGACTGTTGACATTGTACACTTTTACTAAAACAAAATCAACAAGAGGGTTGTTTTTATCACAATTTACAAACTAGATCAAAAATAAAAATAAAAATAAAAATAAAAACAAAAACAAAAACAAAAAAATTGAACAGTAACCTCTACTGACTGAGCTAGACGGGCTGCTTAATGTTTTAGTTAGTGTTCCACGGCAGAGAAATAATTTTAGTAGGGGAAGCCATTTTCGATGGTCGATGGTTATTTTTGTTTTATATCATCGCGAGATGTCGCGATAAAGTACATACGAGAAGTGTAAAAGCTAAGCCGAGTTAAAAAGTAAAAACTAAGGAGTGGAAAAAAGTCTGTACAAAGATGAGTAACGAAAGTGCAGAACGCCCACCGTGGGGCTCAAACCCACAACCATGAGGTTAAGAGCCTCGCGCTCCTTCGACTAAGCGAGACGGGTTGAGGGCACCTTCTCAAGGTTCTTCTATAATTCTTTTGATGGTAAATTTTAAGCTAATGACGTTTGTTTTTCTTTTGAACCTTCGCGAGGCAATTTCTAGTAGTTGTGAGTAACGCAAGTTTGTAGCAATATCCTTCTATAATTATCTTTTAGGATATTTGATAGGTGGTTAAAACTATTAGTTAGAACTGTTTTTATTGTAGTATGTGAGATTTTTATACTGTAGTGATTTTTTTAATTGTTATTGTAACGTATAAGAGCTTTACACTGTTTATAACTAAAAAAGTGATCTAGATTACAACTGTCAAACACCCCTTTTATTTTTTCTTTTGCAATTGTGGCTCTTACAAAGCCGTCTTTGAGGATGTAGTTAAAATCATAAAGTTATAGTGCCAACTAATTTTAATATAATATTTCTAAAAAAAATTGAATTTCAAACCTACTTTTATTTAAATTTATTGGTTTGAACTATATTTTCAAATTGATTAAAAAGAATAAAAATATTAATTTATGTGTTCTTTTTCTAACAATAATAATATCGTAAGATTGTGATTGGGTAGTTTTTTCTTTTTAAAAAGAATAAAAATATTAATTTATGTGTTCTTTTTCTAATAATAATAATATCCTAAGATTATGATTGGGTAGTTTTTTCTTTTCTTTTTGGGGTAATTCTGTAGATGGTCCCTTTGCACTTAATTCTATTTGAATCAAGATTTATTGTCTTATTTTTATGTCATTTTTATTGTGCCCCTAATTAAATTTTTATATGTACGTGAATTGCATAATTACTTTAATATTTAGGTCCTATTTATATGTTTCAGTTATTAAATTTGAATTATTTGCTAAGTGAATAGCGGGGGAATAGTCAAGGGGACAGGTAAATGAAGACAGCAAATTTGGACTAATTCTATTTTAGCCATGAACATTTAGAATGTCATACTTTACCCACTAATCTATTGCTTGTTTTAGTTTTGATCCTTTCATTAATTATATATTAAATATTTAACAAAAAACTTATAAAAATGTCTCACTTAAATCCTTAAATTGTTACATTGTTTCAGTTTTGGTTCTTCCATCATCAAAGTGTTACTAGGGATCCAAAATGGATTAAAAAAGTGAGAAACTAAATACTGATTTTAATGTAACTAAAACCAAAACAGTTTTATTATACTGTCAATCAGATGAGTTTTAATTTTTTTTTTTAAAAAAAAACAGACTAGTTATGACATTAATGCTAGTACATTACATGCATATGTACGTATCTTCTATATATGAAAGGCTCTTAAGCAAGCCAAGCATTTCTTCCCTCTTTTGGTTTCGTCAGGTGATTTTTTGACCATTTATTGCCCATTTTTGTTTCTTGAACTTTTTTTTTTTCAGAATTTTACGCTTTTTTTCCCTTCTCTTTTCTTGTCCATTATGTGATTTTTATCCTGTTATAAATATTTCCTTTTTAATAATTTATTCTTCACATGTGTTCCTATTTAAAACATATTTATTTTCTCATCATTCTCAAATGCTATTTTTTCCTGCCCCTTGGGGCGCTTTACACTTTTTGGGTGGGACTATTGCCGTACCCTTTTTTTTTTTTTTAACTCCAACGGTCTCTCTCTTTTAATTTCTCATCTTTTTTGTTTTGGCTTTTTTTTTTTTTAATGTTTTTTTTACAATCTCATACTTTTTTCTCTTTTATTTTTTTACAATCTTATTTCTTTTATTTTAAAATATATCACCAAAAGAATTTCTCTCTGATTTATCTCTATTCTGTTAAAATATTTTTTCCACTTTAAAAAAATATTTTATCGGATGTTTGGCAAAGTGATAAGAACTGTAGTTTCCACCACAAACTCAGTTATGAACAGTATAAAACTCTCACATGCTACAGTAACAATAAAAAAAATTACTACAGTGTAAAAATCTCACATACTACAATAAAAATGATTCTCACTACTAGTTCCTAACACCTTCCAAACACTCCTTATACTCCCCAGAATGTGTCTTGTTTACACATCATTGCTTCTTATATCGCATATAAATACAAGAGAGTTTTGTTCAGGTATAGTTTTAACTTTAGTTCTTTTTTTATTTTATAATTTGCTCGTTGAGTGAGATATGAAGTCTTCGTTTTTCACACCAAACATTGTTTTTTTTTTTTTTTTCATTGTTCCTTATTTTTTTCCTTTTCTTTTGCTTCTCTATATCTTGTTGGCTTTTTTTTTTTTTTGGTTCATTTTGCTTTTTCAACTAACTTTTTTTAGATGTATATCTTACAATTCAGTTTCGATATGCTTGTTTGAACTAGTTTTTCCTCTCATTTTCTCCCATTAAAATATGTTGTAATTGGTCTACGGCAATAATTTTTCCCCAAAATGTATCTTTTTTTTTTTTTTAATTTTTTTTACTATCATTTCAACTGTTATTTATCAATAAATATACTCTTGTTAGCATAATTTCTTCATCTGTGGCCATGTTTGCTTTTTATTTTTTATTTTTCGGCAAAACATAGTCTCTTTGTAACGTATTTCATTTCATTAACTTTTCATTGCATTATCCCGTTGAAATAAATTTCTTCATAGGTCTAATCCCCATTATTTTAGAAGCAGTATTTATAAACGTGTTTGTCTTAATTGCATAATTAATAACTAATATCTCCTACAAATTTGAATCAAAAGTTAATTAAACCACAAGATATTATTGCAAACTGCATTCGGCAATAACTGGGTGTTTGGAACGGTTTTCATCGTTTTTTTAGCTATAAACAATGTAAACTCTCACATGTTACAATAACAATTAAAAAAATCGCTACAGTATAAAGCTTTTATATACTATAATAAAAATGGTTTAAACCAATACTTCGCGCTACCTTACAGACAGCTTATAAAATTTTTGGTATTAAATAAATTTGAAAAATAATAACATGGTAATTTAACACGCTGTAATCAAAATTGACCCCAGCTGCACCTTTCTGTTTTTTTTTCCCCCCCTTTTATTTTTTTGGCCCTCCTTTGAGTTTGAAGGGGGATTGGGTAGTGCTACGCTGGCTTTTAATCACACTATCCACGTCACTTGCTCAATTTGGTCAACGAGTGACGTGGCAAACTGGTTGACGCCATTTTTCTTGCAGCTTTCCTTCTTCTCTTGATACATACAACACCGTCAGGAGAATTTTAAAAAAGGGTTAAAAGAAAATTTGAAATTAAATGAATGAAGTCTTTTTTTTCACCGTCAGATTAAAATCAATCAAATTGTATTGTAAATCCTTGGCCATTTTCTTTTCCCTCCAATGCCATAATCAGAACCAAAACCAAGAACTCAAGATAATAATAATCCCCTTCTTCCGCCATTTTGTATAAACCTCCCATCTCCACCTCTCTCAATTCCCATTCTCCCACTATTTACAATCACTCCTCTCCAACCAAAAAAAACAAAAAAAAAAAAAAACAATTTCCACAGAGAGAGAGAGAGAGAGAGAGTGAGAGTTTAGAGAGGGAAAAAATAAAGAAAGAAAGAAAAAAGAAACTTTGACGACAACAACAACAACAATGGCGGATCAGTACCATCAACTTCAGCAAAACTCTCTCGAAGCTCCTCCAGAATTCTCCATGGATCCCCCGGACTTCTCAGTCCTCCGCCTCGACTCCCACTCCTCTCCTTGCGCCAACTGCGGCTTCTCCGCCACCACAACCACAACCACCACCACAGCCGCCAATGGCGGCAATTCCCTCAAACGGCCGTCTCCCACCTCCATCAACTCCCAACAACCCAAGCCCAAGAAGCTCTTTCTTGACGACCCTTCCCCCAATTACCCTCTCCTCCGCCGCTCCATCTCCGACCCTCCTCCGGCGCCGTCTCCTCCTCCTCCTCCGGACCTCGTTCCCCAATCCGGTTCGGGCGTTTCACCGAACCAAGCCGCCTCTCGGTCCCCGGCCAATCCCGACTCCGCCACGCCCTGCTCAGCCAAAGGCTCTACTGCCGCCGCCGATTGCAATGCTGCTCTGCTGCCTCCCCGCCCGCCGGCGCTCCGACGCTCCATCTCCGATCCCACTCCGTCTCCGGCCAAGTCTCTCTCGAGGACGTCATCGAGCACTAACGAGTTTGACAAGACGAATGACAATTCAGACGTGAGTTAATTTTTCTTTTTCTCTTTCTTCTTCTTTAGATATTCCTTTTCTTTTTGTCTCTCTGGAATTGACGCTGCTTTTCTTGGTTTAATTTGTGTGATTTTCTCATCTGGGCTACTTTCTTTTTTTATAATTATGATTGTTTGCTTTTTGTTAGTCTCTAATGCAAAGTTTGAAACATGATTAAAAAAATGGGTCTCTGAAATTAACTCTGCTTTCCTGGTTCAATCTATGTAATTTCCTGACCTGGGCTACGTTCTTTTATTGTTGTTGTTGTTTCCGTTAGGATCTTTTTTTCTTCTTTTGGTATCTAATGCAAAGTTCTATTCATTATATTCTCAACGCAAAGTTTTGAAACATTGGTAAAAACGGCTAATCTCTGAAATTAATGTTACTTTCTTGGTTTAATTTAGGCAATACTATGATCTGGGCTACTTTCTTTTTTGTTTATTATGATTAATTCTTTTTTGTTTTGTGTCACTAATGCAGAGTTTCATTCAAAAAAATCTCATTTTCTTTCTTATTATTCTAGGCCATTATTACATGGGTAGTTCTTGATTTTTCTTATGTGCATTAGAATATGGTAATTTATTGTTGCTTTATTATTTTTTGTTTAGAAATTTTTTTTTTTCCTGGTGCAGAAGCTGACAAAGATAAGGAATTGTTGGAAGCAAATGAACATGTGGTTCGAAGAGTTCATGGGAGTTGGACAATCGGATGACCAAACCGAATCTCTTGTTGAAGAAGAAGAACAAGAGCAAGAGGAGGAAGAAAACGGAGGAGGAATTGCAACGACAACATATCAGGATAACTCCAAGGATATAAACGACACTAAGGCCTGTTTCTTGACTCTTTAAAAGTTAGTTGTTTACCAAAAAGAGTTGAACTTTTTTTACGTCGTTTTTGAAATTGGTGTTATTTTTGGCAGGGTTCTGAAACGGAATTGGAGGAGTCTCTGAGCGTGGAGAGAGATGGGAAGTGCCTAAACATTCAGTTCAAGTGTCACTGTGGAAAGGGATATCATTTCCTCCTTGCTGATGGAAGTTGCTTCTACAAGCTTATGTAGATTCAGATTTCAGTTTTAATTTCTCTGTTTTTTTTTTTTTAAGTTGTCGTTTAGATAGGTTTCTATGCAAAGATGTTTGGAATCAGTAATCTGTAATGAATGAGAGTAAAACTACTTTTGTAGAAATTCTTCAATGTATATCTTAAAGGATTAATCTCTTTTTCTTGGTTTTTCTTTATCCTTTTTTCCCTTTCTGTGCACAATTCTCTGCTTAAGCTTCTTATTGTCATTTATGAGCATGTTGTCGTTTGCAAATGAGGCTGTCGTTATTATGGCATGGTGTCGTTTTAAAAGTGATTGTCGTTTCTAAGAAGGCTATGTTGCTGAAGAACAAAACTTTGCTATCCATGATTGTGCATGAAAAATTGTGTTGCACTACTTACACTGTACCATTCTTGTGCCAATGTCTCAAAAAAATTAATCAGGCAATACTAGGATAAAAAGGGTTAATTGCGCTATTTATATTTTGTGGATATTTGAACTGTGAGCTTGTATGTTTTGAATGATTTGAATGATTTTGATTTTTAGAATTCCCTCAATAATTTTCAAATGAATGTCTCGGTTTGATTTTGTTTCTTTTAATTCATTTTTTTTTTTTTTACTTTTCCAGTATTTGAAGATGTGAAGATTCGGAATTGGGGAACTGTTATGAATGCCGTCTTTTTAAACTTAAAAGTCAAGGCATTTGGATTAGTTAAGGAATGAGTTCTAGCTTGGATTAATCATCTCTGTAATTACTTAGCTTGCAGTTATTAGTTAGTTGAATATGATACACGTTTATAGTGCTGATAGGCTTGAGTAAGCTGGTTGATTAGAATACAAAAGTAGTATTTAATCTGACGTACAAACTGTTTCAGAGTAGTGAGAATCAATTGAATCATTTGTACAAAATTCTTTCCGCTGTTCTTTCTGTTCTCTCTGCAAACATCTTTATGGTATCAGAGCAATCGTCTTTGGCATCGAAAAAGTTGTTGGAATCCACCATGGGAAATACATCAAGCTCAAGTCGTTTTCTTCCTGTAACTTTATCTCTTCAAAGCTCGACAACAACTTTCTGGCATGGAGAAAGCAGATTCTTTCAACAATCAAAGATTTCCGCCTTCAGAAATTTCTCTTCAATCGTAACTCTCAACCACTGCGTTTCTTGAATCGCGAAGATGAAACTGCAAGCAAGATCAATCCTGCCTTTCTTGACTGGGAACAACAAGACCAACTCATTGCGTCATGGCTTCTTTCATCTATGACCGATGGATTGCTCACTCTAATGGCAAATTTCAAATCCTCTTTTCAGATTTGGGAAACTTTAGAGGTTTACTTTGTGAAGCAAGATAGGGCAAAAGTGAAACAATACAAAGATCAGTTGGAAAATGCCAAGGATCTCTGTCAATTAATGATTTCTTGTTGAAGATTAGGCATTTGGTTGATATGCTTGGACTTGTTGGTCATCAGATTTCTACCAAAGATCATATTGACGCTATCTTAGATGCTCTTCCATCTGATTTTGAAACTTTATCAACTATGTTGATGTTAGACATGTATGCCCTAAGGAGTAAAAATATAATGAGTTTTTGAAGACATTTTTATCAATAAAGAATTCATTTATTATTCATATACTAAATCTTGTCCTCTTTACATTCATATTTGTTGAATGTATGATAAGCAAACAATAGTCTGAGACTGTCGGTCTAAACCTTTAAGAATTGGGCATATGATGGACAGATTATGCAGAAGACACGATTCTTAAGGTGACGGTCTAAATCATAAGATCCGCAATCGAGGGAATAAAGTTAGGCGCTTTATTCATGTAAAGATTGTTATGTTGTCTATATCCCTATTGGGAGATGGTTTGTCTTGACCATCGGAGGTGGACTCCGTGAATAGAAACATTGGCACGTTGTCATAGGTGATGATGTCTTGGATCGGGACATAAAGTGAATTGATT
>CAMOHE010026293.1:0-26915 GCA_946598075.1 Artocarpus hirsutus | reverse complement strand
TTAAAAAAAAAAAAGAGAAGTAAAAAAAAGGGTAAAAAAAATAAAAGAAAATTAAAAAAAGGGAGGATGAGTTAAAAATATTGAATCATCTAAGATAAAATCAGTTACAGTTATTATTCAATCAGAAAACATTTTTAATGCAGGAATCATTCTCATTGAATCCAATTATAATGATTGGTCACAACTAATAGAGATGCATATCGCTGAATAGGAAAAGCTTTCCTACATTCGCGACAAGAAAAAACCACCAACAGAGTCAGAACATGGATATGAAAAATAGTATGGCAAAAACAGAAGGTGAAGAGATGGTTGTTAATGTCGATGAACCCAGAAATTATGAAGTGTTATTTATGCTTATCCACTGCCCAAGAAATCTAGAATGCTTTGTCAAAGGCCTTCTATGATGGAAGTGATGAGTTGCAGGTATTCACTTTAAATCAAAAGGCCTTCGCTGCCAAACAAATGGTAAGTCTCTCTCTTAATACTATGGAGAGTTGACTGAAATTTTTCGCAAATTAGATCATCGTGATAAGGTGGTCATGAAAGATCTAGATGACATTACTGCATATCGAAAATCCATTGCACAACTATGAGTGCACATATTTCTTGCTGGATTGGATGGTGCCTTTGAACAAATTCATGGAGAGATTCTATGCAAAGAACCAGTTCAAGATACAGAAGAATGCTATGCGCAAATTCGACAAGAGGTAGTATGTCATGCAACTTTAAAATGGGAATATGACAATTTTGCCAACTCAACCATGGTGGCTCGACAACGATCAACTCAAAATTGGTAGGATCGATCCAAGACCAATCTTCCTAAGCCCATTGCAGGAGCGGATAAGTTAACTCTCAAATACACTCACTGCAATAAGACTAATCATACCAAAAGTCATTGTTTTGAACTTGTGGGATATCTAGAATGGTGGGATCATAATCATGATCAACGAAAGAAGGATTTGAAAAGGACCTCAACCGTGGCCATTGTCGAAATAAAGATAGAGGATAATGCTGTTGAAAAAGCCTTAGCGTTGACAACTACTACAGATGATGATGGTAAGTTTTTAAACGTTTCTACACCTATTATGAATAATACATGGATAATTGATACTGGTGCTATAGATCATATGACTTTTGATTCTAGACAGATCTCATCCCTTAGACCATCCTCGTAAAAAATTGTTTCTACAGCCAATGGTAACACAACCCCAATTATTGGGAAGGATCCTTAACCCTTATTGATACTTTGAATTTGAATTCCATTTTAGTTGTTCCATCTTTAGATTACAATCTTTTGTCCGTTTCTTAAATCACTGCAGCCTTTTCTTGTATTGTGATATTTTGGCCTAATTTTTGTGTATTTAAGGACATCCAAACAAGACAGACGATTGGTTGTGGCATTAAGTGAGGAAAGCTATATTACTTAGACTTGCAGTCGAAAGATTCCAACAAGCTACAACAAGCCTTGATGACAAATGGGTCTAAGGGAGAGAAGAAAAAAAACTAAAATTTGGTTGTGGCACCGACGCTTGGGCCCTGCTTCCTTTGGTTATTTGAAAAAATTATCTCCTAGTTTGTTTGCAAAGTGTGATGTTTCTAGTTTCTAGTTTCCATTGTGATGTTTGTGAATTAGCAAAAAGCCATTGTACTTCGTTTTTGTCAATTTTGAGTAAAAGTCCACTTCCATTTATGATTACACATTCTGATGTTTGGGGTCCATCTAAAGTCCTAACTATAGGTGGATCACGTTGGTTTGTTATTTTTATTGATGATTGTTCCAAAATGACCTGGTTATGCCTAATGAAGTCTAAAGATGAAGTGAACTTGTTATACCAAAAATTTCATAAAATGATTGGAACCCAATACAACGCTAAGGTTCGGGTGCTGTACAATGATAATGGTGGAGAATATCAAAATTCTAATCTTCAGCGTATCTGGAAGCATATGGAGTCATTCATTAAACTATTTGTTCCAATACACCTCAATAAAATGAAGTCATTGAATGGAAAAATCGACACTTGTTGGAGGTTGTTCAAGCTTCCTTGACAGCAGCACATATGCCGATATCCTATTGGGGAGAAGTAATTAGCTACACCGCATACTTAATCAATGGGGTACCTTTTAGCTCAATTGGCTTTCAGACACTTCTCCAAGCTTTGACTGATGTTATAATTGCCCCAACCAACCTAAATCTACCTCCCTGAGTTTTTGGTTGTGTGACATTTGTACATCTCTACAAGCACTAGTGCAACAAACTAACTTCCCGAGCATTACGATGTGTGTTTGTGGGCTATGCATAACACCAAAAAGGATATCGTATTTATCATCCTCTAACTCGTCGAATGTTTATTACCATGGATGTGGTGTTTTTTAAAGACCGATGTATTTTTCCTCTAAGTCTGAACTTTAGGGGGAGTACCATCAAGAAATTAAGACTCTTGATTATGATTATCAGATCTCTGAGGAAGGTAAATCCAAACAAATTGAACCAATGACTTGTTAGACATGTATGCTCTAAGGAGTAAATTGTTGTAATATGTTTTTAGAGACATTTTATCAATAAAGAATTTATTTATTATTCATATACCAAATGTTGTCCTCTTTATGTTCATATCTGTTGAATGTATGATAAGCAAATAAAAGTCTGAGACTATCGGTCTAAACCTTTAAGAATCAGGCATATGATGGATAGATTATGTGAAAGACATGATTTTAAAGGTGATGGTCTAAATCATAAGATCCACAATCGAAGGAATAAAGTTGGGCGCTTTGTTCATGCTAAGATTGTTATGTTGTCTACATCTCTAATAGGAGATGGCTTGTCTTAGCCATTAGAGTTGGACTCCAAGAGTAGAAACATTGGTGCCTTGTCATAGGTGATAATGTATTAGATCAGGACATAAAGTAGAATTGATTTGGATTAATAATTTCATTTATGCAAATCAATTTATTTTAGACAATCATATGTGTTGTATCTTAATCCTGAAATAACTAATGGATTTGTTATTTTAGTTATATCTTTTGATGTATCAAAGAGTGACATTATGACTTTATGATGGTATGCATACCGGTATGTTAGAGATATAACTCTTGACAGTGTAGACCTATTAGATATAGAATCCATAACTCCATTGGTGGAGTCAATGATATTCTCTTATATACGTTATCTTGAAATTAGAAAATTGAAGCACTCAACCATTTGGATACATAGGTGTAATTGATTAGTATACTATCCTTATATGGTAAGTTTTCTAATGGTAAGATAATGAAACGTAGGATAAAAAATAATAAAAAACGTAAGATAAAATTTATCCTTAAGCAGATTGTGAATATCCTATGAGGATACAAGCATTATGATATGTTTTGGACACTTAGCTAATCTGGAGCTTCGTAATTTTATATAGTTCGAGAGTACAGCTTTAAGCTTTTAGTGGAGTAGTGTTAGAGTTGATAATTATGAAATATGTATATGAGATATTTATTGTATAATTAAGGAAAGCTTGAACTATATAGGTCTATCAGGTCTCCTTTGCTAGCTTATAATAAATCTTGTAACGATACGACGTGCTTTTTCAATAAATTGGTGACTTATGTTAAATTATTAGATTGACTGAAATGTGATAGGATCAGATAATTCATGTCTGCTTATCGGTTGAATTAATTTTGTAAATTAATTCAAGATAAACTTATTAAATTATTGAGAATATTTATTTTCTTTGAGATTATCTAGATATGACTATTTTAATTGGATAACTTCTCTATTGGGTTATTTGAATTAAAACTGAGGCTCTATCCAAAGAATCTCGGGTGGAAAATGAAACATTCTCAGGGATCATATTATCGTAAGTTCAGCAGGCCAATTAATTAGTTTGGCCTGCTGATGGAGCAAGTTTGGTAGGCCGATCAGTTAGTTTGGCCTGCTGATCTAAGATATTTTGAACACATTTTTTTTGACATGATTTCATCAAAAGTTGATCCAGATTAGAAATTTTGAGGCCTTATCTAATCATGACCAACCTAGGGACGACCTCTATAAATAGGGAGTAAGTTTTCTAAGTTAGAAAGATCAATTGAGAAGTTAAGAGAGAGTACTTCTATGTTAGATACTCTGAAAGTCCCTGAGAGCTGTTGTTTACATTCACAAACCTTTGTTCTGGGTCTTTTTGATTGGTTGAAAGAAGAGTCAACGGTGGAAGACTATTGTGCCCATACACATTCCGATCGTGGATAGAGAATAGCAAAGAAGACCAGTTGATTAAGGCTCTTCTAGAAGGCCTTTCTCTTCACTGATTGTAGGCGCTCTTCAACATAAAAGTTTAGTAAGATCTATGATTAATTTATGTATATAGCATGTCAAACTTGTGTTTTGGAAAAAACTCTGATTGAAATTTTTAAAATTTCTACTCCATACTCATTTTCTAATCGTGGATAGAGAATAGTAAAGAAGATCAGTTGGTTAAGGCTCTTCTAGAAGGCCTTTCTCTTCACTGATTGTAGGCGCTCTTCAGCATAAAATTTTAGTAAGATCTATGATTAATTTATGTATATAGCATGTCAAACTTGTATTTTGAAAAAAACTCTGACTGAAATTTTTAAAATTTATACTCCATACTCATTTTCCAACATGAATAAGGAAGTAGGTGAATTGGATTTAAGTAGTATAACTTTGGAACCAAGTGGTGATGAGAAGCTAGAAGTTGAGAAAATAATAGAAGAAGGGGAAGATAGTATAACTTAACCTCCACCACCAATCGAACGATTCGAGTCCGAAGATGTTTCCATTGATATACCAAACCGATTGTCATTTGTTGGAATGTTAGGTTGACAGTCAACCTGTTGATACACCAATGGAAGAAGGTCTAAAATTGTGCGCTGAACCCAATCAAGTATCGGTTGATAAAAAAAGATACCAGAGACTTGTGAAGAGATTGATTTACTTAGCTTATACAAGACCAAATCTCGCTTATGCATTAAGTATGGCGAGTCAATACATGCATAATCTTGGAGAACAACATATGAATCCAGTCATGTGTATCATGAGGTATTTGAAGAGTGCTCTTGGAAAAGGAATTTTGTTCACTAAAAACTATGATTGCCAAAGCATACATGCATATACTGATGCTGACTGGGGTAGTTCTATAGATGACAGGCGATCTACTTTAGGTTACTTTACCTTTGTGGGAGGTAATCTTGTGACATGGAGAAGTAAGAAACATAATGTTGTTGCTTGCTCAAGTGCAGAAGCAGAATTTAGAGGTATGGCACTTGGACTTTGTGAAGTGTTATGGCTAAAACTTGTTTTGCAGGATTTGGGGTACCTATCTAGGCAACCGATCCGACTTTTTTGTGATAATAAAGCAGTATGTGACATTGCTCATAGTCCAATAAAACATGATCATACAAAGCATGTCAAAGTGGAAAGATTCTTTATCAAGGAAAAATTGGATGAAAAACTTGTGGAATTGCCTAAAATTCGATCGGAAGATCAATTGGCCGACATCCTCACCAGGGCAATCTCAAAACAAGCGTTCTCAAAGTTTCTAGGCAAGTAGGGCATGTGCAACGTCTATGCACCAACTTGAGGGAGAGCGTTGAAATATTAGGGTATTAACTATACAAATCTTTTTAATTATCCTTTCCTAATTTGGGGTGATTATAATTGCTTGATTATAGGAGATTGTGTTATTGATAGATATGATTGTATAGCTGTATGGCTTGATTGTAGGATATTAAGTCATGAATGTCCTCTATATATATACTCTGTATATGAACGAACGAAAATTATGTATGAAAAAATTCGATTCATCATCTCATGTTCAAAGAAGAGAGAGTGGGTACTACTTTTGCGCACATGATTGCTACCATCAATCTTTATGAGAACGGCTAAACTTGCCTCTAAAGTGGCCAACAAAAGTTTGTAAGTTAGCCATTCAATCACATATTTGTGGATGCATTTTTATTTGGACCCCGAAGAAATATTAAATATGACCAATAATTTTGAATCCTAATTTATGCTTATCAGCAACTGAGGGCCTTTACGATCAATAATTGTGAATATTTATAACATATAATGCGGATGGTGGAATGGTATGTATATCAATTTGGAATGTTCAGTTGAACGCCAAAATAGTTTCTAAAACCAAGATGAAAAGTTGCAGCTGTGCACATTGAGGTATGAGACACGGACCAAGGACTGACTGAAAAGAAGATTTATTTGGAACCCAAACTCAGTAACATAAAGAGGAACTTATTGTCCTTTCTTGGAGAAAATTTTGTCATTTTTTCAGCTCTAGTGTCGTCTTTGATGTTGCTGTCGTTTTCTTGTATATATTGTCGTTTTGAGGTTGGGGCCTAGAACCCGTGTTTTCTCCATTACAATGACAATTGTTGTCCCTTTGAAAGTTCATCGTCGTACATATGATTTTTTTTTTTTTTATAAATTTATGGGTGGATGATTCAAATTCTTTATTTTTAGGCAAAATCGAGTGTCTTTTTTCACTAGGCTATGCCTGCAACTTATGAGTCGTTCTTTTGGAGGATATGTTTTAGTTTATCTACTGTAAGGCAGTTTTATTGTTTTTATGCTACTATCGTTTGCTTCGATTTGTTTCTCTAGTAAAAATTTATCATTCCTTGATTACTGTCTCTATGAGGTAATGTTGTTGTTTACATTGGGATTATTCTGATTTATCATGGATGTTGTCGATATGAAAGATTATGGTCATTGAAATGTTGTCTTTTATTCGATGTAGTTCTGTTGCTTGGTGTCTTTGTGTTGTATAATAGTGTTGTTACACCACGTCCTTTTTTGTATAAACAACTTCAATTTTATACTAGAGTCATTGTCATTAGGTGAAAATATTGTCGTTTATTGAATGTTGTGTATTATTGCTGATGTTGTTGTTTTGAAATTATTTTGTCTTTCATGATTTGTCATTTTCAAAGGCATTCTTGTTTGGTGGAAACATTGTTTATCCGTCTCAATTTTTTTTCCAAAAAATTAAAAAACAAAAGAATGATTACAAATACACCGTCCACACGACTGTATGTAACGTGATTCCCTTTAGTTTTGAACATAATCTAAAGGCAAGACTCGCTATGATTTTAAAAGTTTAGATAGCGGTATTTTGAAAATGGTCCTTAAAGCTTGTTTTGCACATTGTATCGTATTGTATTGTATTGCATTGCATTACATTTTTTGTATATAATACAATAAAATATAATGCAATGTAATACAATACGAGACGATGTAATACGGTGTGCCAAACATACCCTTATTGTCTTATTATAGGATACATATGTTGTCATTTACAAATGCGTTTCTACTTTCTTCAAATGTTCCTGTTCCTTACAATTTAATCGTCATTTATAAGATGTTATTTTTGACTTACTGTCGTTTGAACTTGAAGGGAACCTAAACATGTTTGACATTTGGTAGTTTACAACAGATGATGCCGTTTGTAATGTTTATCATCACTTTTAGGCTATCGTTTTGGAGGAAATGATGTCGTTTTTAATATCAATGTTGTTTTTAGAAGAACTGGTTGTGTTTCAACATTGTTTGCATTTTAGTTGCACTCCTTTACGGCCAAACATCTCTTCCTATACTCATGCCTGAAAACAACAACATGTCCAAAACCATAAGAAAGTTATTAATGTGAAAATGCACAAATAATTTGGTCAAGGAAGCTTAGATTTTCATTCTTCTCTTCGTTAAACAAAATTAAGGAAAGAACCTTAAGAGTCCACGTTAGTACGCAGCGATAGGCCTCAGAAAAGTATAACGCCACAAAATTAATAAAGTGATATTAGTGTAAAAGATGGTAAATTAGTGTGCTAAATTATAATTTAACTTTAATCTAAACATTTTGTAATGATTTTTTAATTAACTTGATTTTTAAATCATTTTAATTATTTTAATTATTTTATTCGTTATTTTGAATTTTAGAACAAAATAATTTGTCAAATGTCAAATATGTCCCTTTTGCAAAACTATGGACGCACACAGTTTCTCCTCGCTAGTTTTGCTCTCCCCTCTCTTTATTTAATCCCTATCTCTCTCCCTTTTCCTCACTCTCTCACGTTCTCTCTTCCTCACTGTCTCAGACTCCTTATTTCTCTCTCCTTCGTTCTCTCACTTTCTTTCACTACCTCTCCTTCTCTCTTTCTTTCTCTCAACCTTTGATTCAAAAACAAAGTTCAAGCTTCGGTTTTCAACGGATAGGAAGCTTGGGAACGTGATTAAGCAACCATAAAATCAATTTAAAGATTAAATCAATGTCAGTTTCCAAAATTTCAAACTTTTTCCAATTTTTCTATTTTCTTTGCACTTTGAAATTTAAGCTTCTTTAAGCTTAGGAAATCTTAAATATAAGTTAGTGAAACTTAAAACATCTAGAATCTAGGTTTAGTTTGATGAAAAAGGGATTTAAATCAAGTTTTTTTATTTTTCTCTATTTTTCTCATTTTTGAATTTAATTGAAAATCTCTTTATAAATCTTGTTTAAATTTGTTTAAAAGTGTTTTATTATGTTTTTCTATTATGTATGAATGTTTTTAAGGTCTGGGAATTGAGAAAACAGGTTGGAAATGGGATTTCGAACTTAGGGAGGCTGAGACTCGAAATTTGAAACTTTCTAGATTTTTCTAGTTTAGCAGGCCGGATTCATGAGTTTGGTAGGCCAGATTCATATCATCGGCAGGCAAGACTCATAGCCGGTTCGATAGACTGGACCCAAATGACCGGTAGGCCGAACTGTGCAGTTCGGCAGGTCGGACTAAGGAAATCAGCAGGTCGACTAGGCTTTGTAAAAATTTGTTGTTTTTCACCTATTTTTCCTATTTTAAACCCATATTAAGATTTTAACTTTATAATATGATTTTACAAACATAAATGCCATACTAGGACACCATGAGATTGATAGTAGGGTAGAATATCCTAAGTTAGAAATTGACAAACTTAGTTCATATTTAAGGTTGTTTGTGGTTCTATGAAGTTAATGTATTGCGGATCGGGACTATGATGTTGGATATCAGCATGGATATTGAGGAAGGACTTCTACCCCTTTCATAGTAGCCAAGTTTTTAAATGATTTTTGGCCTCAAAATGATTTCTTTCAAAAATATTTTTAATAAATGATATAAAATGATTTTTATCAGTTGTTTTCATAAACAATAGAATCAGGTGATTTTCATAATGAATCGCATAATAAATGTAAATAAATATATTTGGTAAAAATGAGTTTTTAATAACTATAAAAATGCATAAATGGGCATGATGCCATACTCAGAAATCGGGTCGTGTAGAGTGTGACATTGGAGGCAGGTCCCGAAACCTAGCTGGGCCACTACGATGGTGACACATATAGTTTGACCACGAAAAGATAATCATATCCTTTCTGGTTGAACAATAAACTGTTTTTGGTAAGATTAATTTTATTGAATTTATTTATCCATTTATTTATTTAATTCAATTTTTTAAATATTTTCTTGAATAATGAATTATATATTCAAATTAAATGTTTCTACAATCTAGTCCTACTGAGCCTTTCACTCACTTTTTACGTGTTTTCAAACCATTCCTCTCTAGGTGGAATCCAGCTTAGGAGTCCACCAATCGGACTTGTGAGCAGTAGAATATTTGTATTAATTAATCAAGGCATTTATCATTTTAACTTCTTTTTCTATATTAGACTATGATTGTAATTTAATTATTGTTGATATAATATGTGTGCATAAATTGTAGGCCCGATGGGACCTAAATATACATTTCCCCTCTCTTTATTATTTTATTTCATCTTGTTTTATCTTACTAGTTTTATTATTATAAATATTTGTTTAAAACGTTTTAAATCTACCACATTTTTATTAATTAACTATTTGTTTAAAATAATTAACTTTTAACTTAATAAATTTAAATTAATTAAACTAATTAATATATCACGTCACCTTAAGATACAGGACGTGACAAAAAGTCTTAGAAAACGACAATAGGAAGCCGAGAATTTGACGGAGACGTATGCCCAATTGCCATTATCGATGGATGGACGCGTACTTCGTAGCACCGCAAGAAGTCGTGGAGTGACACGGTTTGATTGGATTCTGATGGGCCCTTGGGCCGTCTAATGGGCTTCTTCACTTGAGGATGGAAATGTCTTTGCCACGTGGCGCTCCAAAGCAATGTCTTTCAAGATAAAAAATTATGATGGAACATATCTCATTGACTCTTTTAACCACCTAATGTACTCAAAATTACATGACTGCCATTCCTATGATTTGAGTACTATTACAGAGGAAGCAATGGGACATTGCCCAACTTCAGGTGATAAAAGACATGTTGATTTCCGTCAAATCCTATAGGTAGAAAAAAAAAAAAAACAGTAGTCATGAAATCAAACTAAATTCTTAAGAATAATGTTGGATGTTTTAACATTAATCAAAATTTTTTTAATACCGATTGCCACAAGACATGGGAGTTATCATATATTTTTGTAATTGATAAACGTTCAAAAACTTGTTATTTCAACTAATATTAAGCAAGGTAATTCACATTCTAGACCTCAAAATTAGAGACACATAAATGTAAATTTCTCCCGAAGCCACTAAAAATATAAGAGTCAGTACAACCAGGATTATTTAATTCCAAAAATTAAAATCATTTTTCCTCATTCATGTCAAAGTGAAGGGTAAAATAGTCTTTTCATCTTTCCTTTTAATACTCATCCGCTTGTAGTGTATGGAATTTCGTTTGACAGGAAAACAAAAGCAATCTTTAAGGCTGAGAAAAAAAAAGCAAATGGAAATATCAAACTGATAAGCACTCTCTTACATAACAATCTCACCCCCAACCTCACTCTGTTCACCCCTCGAGCGAGAGGGCGAGAAAACAACCAACCCCACAAACTTTCTCACTCGCCAAACACACAGACAACGTAAAGAAGTAAAAGAAGAAGAAAAAGAAACATGGCGGCGGAGTCTGTGAGGTTGACGACGTTGGGGTCGGCTTCTTCTTCTTCTTCCATGGCCAATTTTAGATTCAATGCCTCTCGGAGAAGGCCTTCTTCGACAATTCTATCCGCAACTAGTTTTAAGGGTGTTCGTCCGAGACCCTCCTCCTCTTCTGTGACTTCCTCTTCGCTTTCCAACTTCTTTGGGAGTTTGCGTCTCACTTCTAAGTCTTTGAAGGTCTCTGGTTCTCGCCAGCTTGGCCGAAGGAATCTCTGTGTCTTCGCCATGGCCGCTGATGGTATGCTTTTTTCGTCTCGTGTTATTCAATTTTACTTCTTTTAACGCCTTCTTTTTTCTTCTCATCGGGGTTATTTCACAAAGATTGAAGACCCATTTGGCTAAATCGTATAATTCGAATTATTTCATCGTTTTTAAGGGAAAGATTTAATGCTTTTGTTTTCTTTGTTCTTGAAATGAGTCAAGTTATTGTTTTTAGAGTCTTAATTATGCTTAATTTATGAATTTCAATATATTGGTTCTGTTTCTTGTTTAATATTTGTTTTGAAGACTGTATATAACTGCCTATGTGAAAGTTTAAATTGAGGCTGAGCCTTTCAGCCTTATTTCTTTCTGATGGATTCTAGTTGAGCTAACTTTGCTTGGAAGAGGGTAAAAATTTGTTCTTTTTGATATAAACTTTAATCAAATCATAGCTTGCCATGATCAGTTTAAATGTCCTGCATTGGAAAGTGTTATTTAGTCGTGTGGAATGTTAGGAGAATGCCTCAAAACTGTTATTAGTCTACTTGTCTCAAGTATATTCTTGTAAGCTGGTATGATAGTTTTTTCCCCCTTTTTCAGGTGAGAAGCGCACCGTGCCATTGAAAGATTACCGCAACATTGGAATTATGGCTCACATAGATGCCGGAAAGACAACCACCACGGAGAGGGTTCTGTACTATACAGGAAGAAACTACAAAATTGGGGAGGTGCATGAGGGAACAGCCACTATGGATTGGATGGAACAGGAACAAGAGAGAGGCATTACCATTACTTCTGCTGCAACAACCACATTTTGGAACAAGCACCGGATTAACATCATTGATACTCCAGGACACGTCGACTTCACCCTTGAAGTGGAGCGTGCCCTCAGGGTGTTGGACGGTGCAATATGCTTGTTTGACAGTGTTGCTGGTGTTGAACCACAATCCGAAACAGTGTGGAGGCAAGCTGATAAATACGGTGTGCCCAGGATTTGCTTTGTCAATAAGATGGATCGTCTTGGAGCAGACTTTTTCCGAACTAGGGACATGATAGTGACGAATTTGGGTGCCAACCCATTGGTGATTCAAATTCCAGTTGGGGCTGAAGACAACTTTAAGGGCGTCGTTGATCTTGTGGGGATGAAAGCTATTATTTGGTCTGGAGAAGAGTTGGGCGCAAAGTTCTCGTATGAGGACATTCCAGAAGATCTTCAGGAGCTGGCGCGGGAGTTTAGATCTCAGATGATAGAAACCATAGTCGAATTGGATGATGCAGCTATGGAAAACTATCTAGAAGGAGTTGAGCCTGACGAAGAAACTATCAAGAAATTGATTAGGAAGGGAACCATTTCAGGTAGTTTTGTTCCAGTACTATGTGGCTCAGCCTTTAAGAACAAGGGGGTTCAGCCATTGCTTGATGCCGTTGTAGACTATTTACCTTCACCACTTGATTTGCCGGCTATGAAGGGGACTGACCCAGAGAACCCAGAAGTAACAATAGAGAGACCTGCGAGTGACAATGAACCATTCACTGGACTAGCGTTCAAGATCATGACTGATCCATTTGTGGGTTCCCTTACATTTGTCAGAGTGTATGCTGGGAAGCTGGCAGCCGGTTCATATGTATTGAATGCGAACAAGGGGAAAAAGGAAAGAATAGGTAGACTTTTGGAGATGCACGCAAACAGCAGAGAGGACGTTAAAGTAGCTGTGGCAGGTGATATTGTTGCACTAGCAGGTCTAAAAGATACCATTACAGGTGAAACATTGTGCGATCCCGAAAGTCCCATTGTGCTTGAACGGATGGACTTCCCTGATCCTGTAATTAAGGTGGCAATCGAGCCCAAGACCAAGGCTGATGTCGATAAGATGGCTAGTGGTTTGATTAAGCTTGCTCAAGAAGATCCTTCTTTCCATTTCTCACGGGATGAAGAGATCAACCAGACAGTTATTGAAGGAATGGGAGAATTGCATCTTGAGATTATTGTCGACCGGCTTAAGAGAGAATTTAAGGTCTACATCTGCAACTCAATTTTCCAGATTCTCATTTTCTTATTATTATTCTCTTATTTTTCATTTTGCTGCTTTTGTCCTTTCATTGTTTATTGTTTTCCCTTCACTATCACATATGTACATGTATTCTGCTCACAGGTAGAAGCTAATGTTGGAGCACCACAAGTGAACTACCGAGAAAGTATTTCGAAGGTATCAGAAGTGAAATATGTCCACAAGAAACAGTCTGGTGGACAAGGTCAGTTCGCTGATATCACAGTTCGGTTTGAACCAATGGAGGCAGGCAGTGGATACGAGTTCAAGAGTGAAATCAAGGGAGGAGCGGTTCCCAAAGAGTATATTCCAGGGGTAATGAAAGGTTTGGAGGAGTGCATGGGCAACGGTGTGCTCGCAGGCTTCCCTGTTGTGGATGTTCGTGCAGTGCTCGTAGATGGTTCTTACCACGATGTCGACTCCAGTGTCTTAGCATTCCAGCTTGCGGCTAGAGGAGCTTTCAAGGAGGGGATGAAGAAAGCTGGTCCTAAGATGCTTGAACCTGTCATGAAAGTTGAAGTTGTCACACCTGAAGAACATCTGGGAGATGTCATTGGTGATCTCAACTCTAGGAGAGGGCAGATCAACAGCTTCAGCGACAAACCTGGCAGTCTCAAGGTATGCCTAGTTAACAAGTTTTTTTATCACAATTCGTTTAGAGCTTGTTTGATAGGAAGAAAAAGTGGAAAGAGGCACAAAGATGGGGAGATTAGTCGAAGAATTTTGAGCTTACGGTTGTTTGGCAGGAAGAAATAAATGAGAAAATCAACCAGATGAGGGATACAAAATCTAATGGATCTCATTTGCTTAATTACTTAACTATAGTGTCAAATTATTTTTTTACTTTTCATTGTTGGAGGAAACCAAACCAAGGATAAAATAATAATTATCCAAATAAAATCTTCTCTCTCTTACCTTGCATTTTTTATACCAAACAAAAGAAGTGATTATTGTTTTCTTTCTTTCCGTTCATACCGAACACTAAGAAAAAAGATCTGTGTTTTCCTCACCATGGTTATCTACCTCTTTCTCCTTCCTGCCAATCAAGGTCAATGAATCATCAAAAGTTTTTGTCACTGAAAATGTTCGAGTGAAAGAAAAAATCCTCATTTATTTATTCATTCATTTTTTGGAGTGGGTTTAGTATGTTATTGACAATGGAGTGTTTTGGGGGGTTTGAAATGCAGGTGGTCGATGCGCTGGTTCCTCTGGCAGAGATGTTTCAATATGTTAGTACACTCAGAGGTATGACCAAAGGCCGTGCTTCTTACACAATGCAATTAGCTAAATTCGAAGTTGTGCCTCAACACATCCAGAACCAGCTTGCTTCCAAAGAGCAAGAAGTTGCTGCTTGATTTTCTATCTTTCAAGACGAGGAAACATTATAGTGCTCTCAAATTGGGAGAACAGTAATTTTCCATCGTCATTTTTTTGTTCTAGATATTCATGTCATCTTTTCTTCCCCAACAAAGAAGGAAAAATACATGAATAAGTCTGTATTTTAAGGCTGTATAAACGCTTCCAATTTTGTCTTTCTTGACCTTGGCAAGTATTTCGAGGACTTTAGAGGAAAAGGGTCCAAGGAATGGAGATATAACAACATTGGTTAGGGGGTTGAATTTAAGGAAAACGAAAGAAGTGATGATTGAACTTCCTCTTCAAGGATGAAAGTTAACCGGCGTCATCTTAAAAAGGCTTTTGACAAGAAGACCTTATAGCAATAGTGTCCCTTTTTTTTTTTTTGAATCATGATCTAAAAACAAACCCTTACCAGCATTGCTTATCAAATAAGCTTGAACCAATTCATGAGCCCAAACAAAACAAAACAAAAAAAACCAAAAAGGCTTGAACCAGTTGTTTTGACGATAGTCGTTCATTATGGTTAAACATAGCTTCTAGTAGAGTCATCAAAGCCCGCCCCCCTCGCGGGAAGGAAACAGATGATCATCAAATTGTATTCGCATGAGAGGGCGTTCGACAGAGTTTGAAACAAATAAAACCAGAATCACTAGTAAATATGAAAACAAAACACAAAATTTTTCATGTGAAAGTAGCTTTGAACAATTAATCACTCCAATTCAAACCGAGAAAAAGGTACAACTTAAATTACGCGAAAGCTTTTTTCTGTTTTCTCCCATGTCCATATAGACCGCATCTTTGAATTTTTCATCTAATCTGGACAATTCCTGCACTGACCAGCTTCTGAATTTTGCTCATCACCATAGGGTTCTTTGTGTGCTCTTGTGCAGCCTTCGGATTTTCCTGGAAGTCAATCAGCACCTGCCCAAACCGCACCACAAAAATAATATTTAGTTGCCGCTCCCAAGTTTAGCATGGAATTTGCAAGTATCAACTCAAAAATAATAAACAAAGACAAAATAATAAAACTGTGAAATTATTGTTACCTGTCTCATAACAGGATCTGAGAGGATGTTCTGGATTTCTGGGTCCTGCATTGCTTTAGCCTGCAGGAACAGACGAACTTTAATAGAGCATTCTTAACAAAACAGCCCAAAAGAATCAATCTTACAAACTGTATAAAAAAGCCAAACCTGTCTCTCCTTTAGCTCCTCAGGACTCAAATCTCCACGGCTAGCCTTGTTAATTTGTTCTACACATCTACAAGAAAAGAATTCAAAGGCAATTAAAAATAAGCCCTCCACCATTGTGCACCTTCATCTTAGAGGCACACAAAAACATAATCGAGCACCAAAGCATTAGCTACTACTCAATGTTCCATACCTTCTCACACCATCAAGCAACTCCTGGTTTTGAGGGTCATGTTTCAAGCCCTCCTGGTACGTCTCCAAAGCTTTGTCATATTCCTTCATGAAGAACTGGATAGCACCCTTTCTTGTATAGCCCTTCGAGAATGTTGGGTCGAGCTCAATGCACTTCTCTGCATCCTTCAGTCCCTCAGGAAGTGCTCCCAGTTTCGTGTAGCAAGCGGCTCTATTACTATAAGCCTGCAGAAGAAACCAAAACAGTGTTGAGTCAGCATATCACAACCAACTATACCGACTATTATGTATACAGTATTCCTAAAAACATCAGAAGTGTTCCACCTTTGGATCCTTGGGGTTCCTTTTCAGACATTCAGTGTAATGCCTGACAGCTTCGGGATACTTCTGCTGCTTGAAATACTCGTTTCCTGCGCATCCATTTTCAGCAACAAATAATCAAGCTACAGATTTTAAACGTAAAGGGAAGCATTGAAATATGCCGAAACAGGGATAAATTCAGTTCAAGCAGAAAAATAAATAGCCCTACAAGCTGTTAATTGGACACAGGATGGACTATAGAATCCCGCCATCACATGGGCCCACGCAAACAAGGAAAATAAAGTACGTGGGCATGGCAAAAATCAAAGATTCTGAATAAATTTAGTAAGATAAGACACACCTTTCTCACGCTCCTCATCAGCCAATTTGGGATCAAAATACTCCTGTTGCTCAAGCTCCTTTTTGGCTTTCTCAGCATCATTTAGTTTCTTCAATGTATCCGGGTTGCGGTGCTCCGTGAGAGCTTTCTGGAATGTCTCAATGGCCGGTTCATAGTCCTTGGAGGTCTTGGCCAGTTTCACCAAGGCAGTTCCTTTCCTAGTCAAAGCTTTTGCTATCATCTTGAAGTCTGACCTTAGCTCTCTCCCTCTCTCAACAGCCTTGTCGCAGTCTTTAATACATTCCTTGTACTAAAATACCAGAAAAAGATTTAAACTTGATTACAAAAAGAGATACCATTGCATTTCAAGAAAAAGAAAAAAAAAAAGGAAGAGATACCACTGAATGTTTGAAAAATATCATAGGGAAAAACTGCCAATTGTTGTAAAAGCATACATAAATTACATTAAACCCTTGTTCGGCAGATAGTGGTTCCCACCACAAACTCAAGTTATAAACTCAAGTTATAAACAGTAAAAAACTCTCACATGCTACAGTAATAATAAAAAAAATTTGCTACAGTACAAAACTCTTATCTGCTACAGTAAAAATGGTTTTAACCAACGGTCCCCCACCTCTCAAACACCACCTAAACCAATTTCCAATTGATGTAAAAGCATATATGTCAACTAGTTAGTATGCTTATAATTTTCCCAATTTAAAAAAAAAAAAAAAGCCCTAAAAAATTAGCAGTCTTTAACCTCATTACTAGAACGCCAATAAAGACTTAAACTTAAAAGCAAACAGAAGTAAAGAGAATGAGTGACAACGATCACATGAAAAGTAATTGCCATTTATCAGTAATTAGAGCCCAAAGCTCATAAATCAAAACAAAAGGCAGTAAACAGAATTTTGTCAAATGAGTTACAAACATCATATCGAAAGAAATGAAGTTCAACGATTGGTAGTTTTCCATAAAAAGAAAAAGAAAGAAATAATTTACCTGGCCCATCTCTAGATAAGTGGCGGCGCGATTCATGATGAAAGAAATATCCTCGTCGTCCAATTCAATGGCCTTAGTATAGTGCTGAATCGCCGTGTTGAAGTCTTTCTTCTTGTAAGCCACATTTCCAGCCTCCTTCTCCTTCAAAGCCTGCGCTTTCCTCTCCTTCTTCTCCCTCTCCTCCTCGCTCACTTCCATCGGCTCCGGTTCCGGCGCCTTCTTTTCCTCCTCCTTCGGTGGCTCGGCCTTCCTCTCCCGCGTCGGAGACTCCGGCATCTCCGCCTCCTCCGGCGTTGAAGCATGGAACTTCAAGTTGAGCAGAACCCCCAGAGCCTGCATCACTCTCTGATCCTTCAAATAGAGATTGAGAACGCTAGGGTTTCGCTGAATCTCCTGCATCATCTTCACGAAATCCGGCTGCTGGAGATACGGCCTCGTGGTCGGATCGGCGGTGAGCTTCGCCCACATCTCAGGGCCTGAGAACGCGTCGCCGAAGAGATTATTCGGCGGAGGCGGTGGCTGCGCGGCTCGGCGCGCAGCCGATTGTGCGTCGGCCAAGCCAGAATTTAGGGCTTCGTTGTTAGGGTCGATCTCGAGTCCCTTCTTGTAGGCCGAAACAGCGTCGTCGAAGTGGCCAAGGCCGAGGTGAGCGGCGCCTAGGCGGCTATATCCCTTGGACCAATCAGGCTTGAGCTCGACAGTCTTCTTGGCGTCCGACAAGGCCTCAGAGTATTTCTGGAGGGAGGCGTAGGAGGCGGATCGGTTGGAGTAGAGGACGTGGTTGGTCGGGGCAAGGGCGATGGCGTCAGAGAAGTGGGAGACGGCGGCGGTGAAGTCGCCGGCGGAGAAGGCGGCGTTGCCTTTGGCTTTGGCTTCGTCAGCCATGGCGGAAGAGTAGGACTGTAATTTTGTAGGGCTTGAAGAAAATTGAAGAAGCAATGTAGAAAAGTTTGGGTTTGTGTTGAGTTTATAAGAAGAAGAACGCTGGGCCGAGAGAGTTCTGGGGAAGCGGAGTCTCGTAGTTCTGGAATGTTCTGCACATGTTTGGTTTTTTTCCCTTTTTTTTTTTTTTTTTTAATTCTAAGGATATTTATAAAAAAAATAGTCTTTTATTAGAATTTTAATAAAAAATTAACAAATAATTATAAAACCAATGGTATTTTTAATTATGTTTATAAAAATAACCATAAAAACTAAAATCATAATGAAAATAGTTTTTATTAATGTTAAAAATTAAAAAAAAAAACCATTATACTATTCAAATTCTTATTTTTTTTATATACTAAATTTTTTTAAAAAATTTTATTAATTTTTCACACCCAAAAAGTATTCTAGAATTATGAAATGAAAAGGAGTATGACTAAATATCTTTAATATAACAAAAAAATATAACACAAATTTTTTAAAGAGAAAATACTTTGATAATATTAATAAAAAATTTTTCATATTTTTGACCTTTTTATTGTTGAAGTTTTAATTGGTTTTTCTGTATTTTAAAATTTCAAAATATTTTTAAGAATGAAAAATAATTAATAAAATTTTAAAAAAAATTTCAGTATATCGAAAACAATAATAATAGTAGTAGCAAAAATTTCAGATTTAGATAGTAGTATGTTTTTAAATTTTTTTTTTGTTTTTAATAATTAATAAAGACTATTTTTATTATAATTTTAATTTTTTTTGTTATTTTTATAACTAAGAGAACCAAAATACCTTTAATTTTAAAATTACTTGTCAATTTGTCTTTAAAATTCTAACAGAATGATCATTTTTGTTAATAGTTTATACTTCAAAAAGAACGGATATTACGTTGTGAAGTTTGGGAGGTAAAGTGTTACAAAAGATATAGTTCAAGGAGAATTTTTACAGTTAATCCTACGTATAAACATTCAAAAATAAGATGAAAAAATAAAAACATATAAAAATCCAAATCATAAGATATCCTAAATATTTTTAGGGTCAAAACCGTTGATTTAAAGTTCTTTTTTAATTTTTTAAAGTTTTTTATTTTTTCACTTGAGGATGAATATTTTAAAGGTCAAAATTAAGGGTTGACCAAAAAATATATAAATCTATATATTAAGGTATACATTTGATGAGGCCAAAAGTTAACGAGTATATTTTTAAACAAACCTAAAACTGTGACGACTCGTCTTTTCAGACAATCATTTTACTTTCTTAAACATAGTTCTTAAACAGTAATCTTACTTACTTAGTAAGAAAAATACTAAATTATTTTTTTTCTTTAAACATTCTTTAAAACGTATTCAAAAACTGTTGCGACCAATGCTGCCATTTAAGTTGAGACCTCATTCAACACTTGCTTTTAAAACCATTTCAAATCGTTTCTTAAAACTTAATAAGAAAAATTTACTAAAACATATCTTAAATCTTAACTTTATAATTATAGAAAACAGTTCATATACTGTATCTTAAATCTTTGACAACATTTCGTAAAGCTAAAATTTTCTTAATACTTTTAAACACTATACTCCGTCTTCTGCAACACCCAGTTCTTCTAACGGGTCCTATTGGTCACCCATAAATTACTTACAGCATGAAGAAACTTTTTATGACCTTTCACTCAGCAAGTTCAAACATAATCTCACAAAGCACTAAAAACATACTTTACAAACTTTTCTCATAAAAACCTTTCTTTTGAAACATTTTTCATAAACATATTTTACAAACATTTCTCATAAACAATTTCTAAAACGTTTCTCATAAACGTTTTCATTAAGCATTTCTGTAACGTTTTTCATAAACGCTTTTCATAAAATATTTAACATAAAACAATCCTTAGATTGCTCTTTATAAACATCATTTATGTTTTCATAAACACTTAACATAAAAACATTCCTCAGAATGTTTTCATAGCATTTAAATATTTCATAACAAGATAAATAAGCAAAACTAAAATGCATGTTCCCATTTATGCCCATTTATAAACTTTCGATTATGAATGTCTTATGAGCATTATTTTCATACTTTAACCTTCTACCTTTGTTCCTTAACTATCCTTATCTTACTTTAGCTTTCCATCCTTTATTCCTTAACTTTCTGTATCTTACTTTAACTTTCTATCTTCGTTCCTTAACTTTCTTTACCTTACTTTAGCGTTCGTACCAGCATCATTAATCATGAGATCATAAACATGATGCTTCCCTTGCGGAAGACTTGAGACCATCGAACACAAGGTCATGTACCTCACACCTTGGAGGTCAAACTTTAACTTTACTTTCATTACCTCACAACAAAGATGTTGGTACGATATTTTCTTTTTATCTTTACATTACCTTCTTATTAAATTTAGTGAGCATATCCAATGCAATCACATCATATGCAACACACTTGCAAATCATAACTTGTACTATAAAATCTATTGTATAACGAATGCAACTTATTGCATAACAGATGAGACATAAAACGCAAACATATTTTGCAAATCATAACTTGTACATTGTACTCTAACACTTATTGCATAGCAAATGCAACTTATGGCATAACAAATGCATCATATAATGTAAACACATTTTGCAAATTATAACTTGTACTCTAACACTTATTGCATAGCAAATGCAACTTATGGTATAACAAATGCATCATATAACGCAAACACATTTTGCAAATCATAATTTGTACACTTTTAGACATTGTGCAATTCACATGCAACCATACTTTAATTACATTAAAAATCATAACTTGAACTTTTAAAAACATTACGCATATCAAGATGTAAATAGACTTTAAATATAACAGTTGCAAATTCATTACAAATCTTGCTTTGAATCTTTAAAACTTTTGCATAATAAATGCAAACATACTTTTAAAAACAACTTGCATAACAATTGTAAACACACTTGCAAACATATATATATAAGCATTTAAAAATTATTTACTTCATACTGTAGGTAAGGTCTGAACTTACCCGGACTATGCTCTAGCGTTCTCTATTCCATTCCTTTCTCGTTCTTTTTCCTTTTATTAGTCGGCTCCTGTGTCCTGATCAAATGACAGCCGACTTATTAGTTAACTTTTTTTATTATCAATCCACTCGATTGATAATAAAATATAAATATTAACCATTCTTTCCTTTTTAACTTGGCTTGTATACTATCCGTTTACCTTTCTCTTTTCCTTAATTTTGTAACCCACCGGGTTAACTTTCGTTTGCTTAAACATCATTTATTGAATATCTCGTCTCACATGACGATTACGTTACTTAACGTATTACAGAACATTTTTCGTCTAAGAACGTTATGCTAAATTGGAGTGCTCGACCCTGTTTTAGCTGTTTCCTTAATAATGATGATTTCACCCTTAACGGGTTTTTCGTCCATTTTGTAACTCTATAAAACTCATCGCTTAACTTTAACATTCCATTACCTACATATTATGAAAAAATTGCCACTAATAAACGTTTCCTGACATCGGGCGTTTCGGGTTCGTTTTTGTCATTTTTTATAAAATCACCATTTTGCCTTTAATCTCATTTTCTTTCATTCATTCTTCGACTGAACTTTAAATCCTTAAAACTTAGCATCTATAATACTTATTGTTTACAGCAGTGTAGGAAACCAACGTTCCCTAGTGAAAACCCAATTTTCACACAATTTACGGTTTTGGCCCAAAATACAAAAATATTTACATTTATGCCCTTGGAACCAAAAATAATCTTTTTAAACCATTAGTCTCCATTTTTCATAAGGAACATTTTTGCTTGAAGTACCATGTTCAAAATCCTTTGCAAAAATGACATTTTTGCCCTTTAAATTTTTTTTCCAATTTCAACAAATGCTTGTAAAATTAAAATCTCACAATCGGTTGAGATTTTTGACAAACTGTCTACAATGTCTAATAGTTTCGTCGAGATCTATAACTTTCGTGTTTTAACTTTCCCCAAATTCTCACTGTACAAGGTTTTTTTTGGGCATTTCTCAAATCTACCGAGAAAGAAACTTTTTATTACAATTTAGTCCTTAGAGCATTTTTGTAAAAATCCATTTCAAAATTGCATATCTACCCATGCAAAAGCCGTTTCATCTTTTGTTTAAATCATTCTCATGCTCAAACATCACTTTTGTTAAGACTAATATCAAAATTACAAAAATAATACTTTTTGCAAAAACTATCATTTTGCACCATAAACCAAAATTTCACAACTTCAACATACCATACATCACATATCCACGAAATTTCATCAAATACATGCTTAAGAACCCACATAGGTTCAAAGGAATAAAAATCAAAACAAAAATTATAAAATTTCAAAACTTTGAAATTCAAAACTTACCCAAATAGTACTCTTTTGATTTTTAGCCTTTCAAGGCTCCTTGAACTCCTTCCTAGGCTTCATTTTCATGCAAAAACACTATGAATTAATTTCCCCCTTAACACATGAAAAATCTTTTCAAAACTTGCTAAAAAGTTTAGGATTTTACTTTAAAACTTGTAAAAATCCTTGAGCTTTGCTTCTAAAACTTGTTTGGGGTTATTTTTTGTAAAGAGTTGAGTTGAGAAATTTTTTTGAAAGAGCCCTTCAATGGCTGCCGTGACTTGAGGAAGAAGAAGAAAGAATTTTTTTTGGTGATAAGTTGCATTTAATGCTTCTTATCCACTTTGATGACTCATGGTCATCCATAAGGATACCCTAGGTGGCGACATGCTATTGGGCCACATTTCTAAGCTTGGTAGCCTAATCAAATTCGGTTGGGTGTCTACTTTGTGGGCTCCAAAAATTTACACTATATAATTTTTCATTACATAGTATTTTTCCTACACAACCGTGGTAAAATCAGGACAAAAACATATTTATAGACTGTGTAAAATATTTTACTTGCCTCTAGTTTATTTTTAGAGGCCAAACATAACATTTCTTATTCCTTCATATTCTCTAAGTAATATTATTCATATACTGCTTCAACTTAAACAGCCCAATTTTTGTATTGTATGACCTTAAACAGTCTAATTCTTACACTATATTATTCTAATACCGTATAATTTTTCATGTTATTATACAGTCTTTTTTCTTAAACTGTATTTTTTGTCTCAATATAATCCTTAACTTAATGCATTTTTAATATAGTAAAAATGCTCGGGTCTTACAATTAAAAATACTCTGAGTGTTACAATAACAAATGACATAGAAGATAAATAACCTTTTTTTAAGCTTTTGGTGGTATGATGATTAACTTTTTTTCAGTGATCAGTGGGTTTTTTTTAGGGGATAACTATTTAATTGAAAAATCTGTTCTTTTTTAATTAATTATTCTTTGAATTTATTTTTTTTTGTAATTATAATATTTAGCTTAAAAATTAAATGTACATTTATAAATTTTAGTAAAAATGTAAGGTACAAACTTTTTAAGTTTTTAAAAAATGTTCAAGGGCATGTTAATCCTTTTTTAATTACGTTTTGTTGGAGTAATACTTTAACCCGATACTAATCTAATGTCCATGAACGAGAGATTAAGAGCAAACAATCAAATTAGTCAAGGACTTAACAAAAACTTTAAAAACGAAATGAGCAAAAACTAAAGTTTGGTGTTGTGTCTTTAATCATTCATCTTGATATGAGGGGATTTATAATATATTAAGAATAGGGAATTTAATTCTTCCATAAAAATGCCAGTTATTTCTCTCCATTATATAACGCTCTTTCACCGTTTGGGTATTACAATCAATTAATACGTTTCAATTCTTGATGTTTGAATGTCTTTAATCAACTACCATTACATTGCTTGATGACACTCGGAGACCCTTGAGTTTTCGTCCTATAACTAAGCGTGCCCCTGGGAGGTTGCCCACAGATGGGCTCATCGGTTGAGACCTTACCTGAACATGAGCTTGGATAATACTTCATTTCCTCTTGCTTTTTTTTTTTTTTTTTTTTGGACAGCAATTGTTGAGGTGCTGAGTTCTCTGGCCGGAGCCTGACGGGCACCTCGAACGTATTACTGGGGAGGCTGTTAGGGGGCCTCCACGTGGATTTGTCTCCCGTCGGGGAACGCGTCCTCCAGAAGTCGAACCCGTTTCCTCTTGAATAAGAGGGTCTTAGGGCCTATCTCATGTATCAATCCAATACCTAGGGACACCTTAAAATCTTTTTATTCAAAAGAAACGGATTCAACTTCTGAGGGACGCGCTCCCCCATAGGAGTCAAATCCGCGTGAAGGTTCCCCGAGCAGCCTCCCCGGCCGGCTCCAACCGGGGAACTCAATACCTCAACAACAATGGTAAAGAAGCGTGGACTACTGAAGATTGTTCACCAACTATTGGCATTGACAGAAACTTGGCAATCCACTCAACAGTGTCGTTTGGGCGGAAGGTTGGAGATGGCCAACATGAAGGACGTCGGCAGATGCACATGCGGGGCTTTCAATTTTGTTGTTGGTGGACAAGGGAAACTACGATCCTAAAGAGGAAATGGCATAAAAGAAAGCAGACAATATTGGAACCAGGGAAGGCACCCGCCTAATATCTCAGTTTCAGGGGGTTCTCCACTCACCGCCAAAAACACAAACGTAAAACCAAAAGTAAAAAAAGGGGTAAAAGTGGGGGAGAAAAAAGTTGAAACGCACCAGCTTGCTTTAACACACTTTTAATATGCAGTAGAGAAATACATTCATGTTATAATTATTGTTCTCTGGCAATTTTTTTTTTTTTTTTTTTTAAGATTACATTGATCTTGCTCTTTACACCATTGGGTAGTGAGATTGAGATACATTTCGAAGAAAATTATATATATCTTTCATTCTCATACAAAACAATGAATTAGGACGTGTCGCCAGATAAATTTTACAAGTTCTCAATCAATACCAACCATATAATGTGTTATTTTTCTTTTTAAAATTAGAGTCTTCAATTAAATGTGTGCTCAAAAATTTTATCAAAACGTTATTTAGTCTAAAAAAGAGTTTCATACATAGTTTTTGAAAGCCATATTCATTGCATTTTGATTAATTATTGTGGTTCTGTTGACTCACTCTTTTTAACTCTCCATATTGTTATTTAAATACATGTTGAAGACTATGGCTAGAAAATCTGAGCCTGAAAGTAAGGAAAATTATGGAAACAAAGTCGGGCATGAGGTGTAAAGGATTACTATGTTTAAGGTTTTATTTCTCTCCCTACGATAGTTTGTTAACGGGATTTCAACAACAAATTATACTCAATATACAATAAATCCCGAATTTATAAACTAGCAATATTATTGAATTCTATAACAAGATGTGAAACTAAAGAAACCTGAAGCGTTTATGTAGAACTAAATGTGTTTGTTTAAGAATGAATGCAATAGTTGTAACTTATACAATCTTTCGTATAAAAGTATCTTTTCATAAATTAACACAACTATTACAAGAGATATATTATCTGTTGACAACAGATTGTTAATCTAAATGAAAAAATACATCCAATTAATGCAAACTGTTCGAAATAACATAAAAATTGCACATATACAAATGAAGAAAAATTCGGGCGGGCATCGTAGCGCTCTGCAAAATCACATCGCTTGTCTCACATATACAAATAAAATCGATTATCTGTATAGTTGGAAAATCACATTGCTTGTCTCAAAACAACTCACTGTTTGTTGTTTTATCATTGGTGCTGTCGTTTTAGTTAGAAACGACACACTGCTTATTGTTTTACAACTTCTTGACGTTTAGAAACGACATGTATGTGTTGATGACGTCTGTTAGAAGGACATGTACCTTTCTCAAAAATTGTAGTAGTCCTATGAAAAGAGAAATTTCTATTTTTTGGAATGATCAAACTAGAAGGAGCTAGGTCCTATTTATATGGGCCAAGGATCAATTACAATTTATTCAAAAACAAGCACAAAACAGACGGTTTAGTATTATTTTCAAAATAAGTGAAAATGTTTTTTTTTTAAATTGGGAATTTTTTAAGAAATACACTGAGAATATTTTTAAAATTTTTGCATTGAAAAACGTATGAAAATATTTTTAAAAATTCTAAAAACGAAATCAAACGAAACTTTCTGCTTCTTTTCTTCCCCTTGTTGCAAGAAGAGGGTAGAGTATAGATCGGAATTTCCTCGCGCTTTTAAAGAAACTTTGGGGCCTCATGGGCTGGCCATGCCATTGGCGCCAGAGGCAGGAGAGGACCATTGCTGGTAGGAGAGGTGGAAGGCTACATGTCAAGGCCAAGGGAGGCCAACCGATGTCATTTGAGTGTAGCATTACCATTGGAGATGTCAGGGGTAGAGCATCGCACAGCCATAGTGACGACAACGGCGTTATCGTTTGTTGT
>CAMOHE010026292.1:7700-47676 GCA_946598075.1 Artocarpus hirsutus | reverse complement strand
ATTAATGATATAGTATTTATTAAGTCTTTTCGTGTATCTTATAGATTACATAATTGTTACATCATTAAGTTAATGATACGTAATGATAATGATACTCAATGACATTTATTTCACTTTTTTAAGACTTAAAGTGATAATGATAATGTATCAATATAATATGTTAAAATAAAAAATATACATATATATTTTTTTCCTAATTTAACTATTCAAAAAATAAGAATTATGATAATATTTAGTTAGAAGGTATTTTAAGGTTCTGAATATATGAAATTTTAAAAAAGAAACATATAAGTGATACTTATATAATAAAGATAGATATAATTCACTTCTTACAAAATATACAGATTATGTAATTTTTACTATTTCTATTTTTATTGCACTTTGAGCTTAATGGATTCCCACTTTTGGGCCTCGAACGGCTACGCCTAGCTTTCTCGTTGTGCTGGCGTAGGTTGGCTTATTCTACATTAATGCTTGTCTTGGTATGTTGTGTGTCACAACACATATTCAAGGATTTGATGCCCAATACTTATAAATCATTAAATAAGCATACAAGGGCCAATACAAATAGAATAATAAAACTAAATATCAAATTGATTGAATACACAAATAAAGATCCCAAAAACAATGCTAAATATCCAAACTTAAAAGCTTTGATGATTACATGTAGGATCATAACATTACTCAAGCACATAACTAGATCATCAATAGATTTTAAAGCCCTTATATTTTTCTCACAATGCTCTCATTGAGTCAATCACCTAAGAAAAGTAATCGTTCAGCATTCATCTCATTTACAATTTGCTTCTTATATGGAGGAAAAAATATAAGGGGAAATTTTCATAAACGCTTGAAATTTACATTTTATAAATCTCATACATGTTTAAGTATGACACAACTTAAACATATGATGTAAGTGGTTAATGTAACACAACTTTTTAAATGTGACATAAATAAATACATTTTTTTAAAAGTGTGACATCATAGGTAATTTTCTCAAATAAATAGATGATTTTAGTATCCTAACAAGTAGCCAATAATTTTTATTAAATTGGATCAAGAAAATATGCAAGTAGGGAACAAAATTTCAATACACTAGTTTGTCATCAATAATCACTTGATAAAGTAAAACTAAATTCAAAGTCAATTTTAACAAAATCACGAGTCAAATAAAAATTTCTGAAACACTTCTTATGAGCAGACTGTTAATTTTCTATAACGATTTTAGATAAAATATGTGAAAACTTGGCAAAGATGCGGAACATATATAACAAAAATTTTCATAGAACTTTTGTAAAACGATGCTATATAGTATATTAATTTAATGCTTAATAAATATATATAATTTAATCTTACCCAGTCAAAGAGAAGAGGTCAAAAATCTTTTATCAGGAAATGTTATCTCAAAGAAACCACCGTCTTTCTCACATAGTCCTCAACACCGAACAGAGATATGTGTGAGTGTAGAAGGGAATTAGGGTTTACTATATTATTACTTTCTTACTTTTCCCTCCCGCTAATCTCAAAGCGAGATTAGGAATGAAGAACTCTTTTTCTCTCTCTTTCTCTCTCTACACACCTACCTTAGGGTTTCTTATTAGAGTTTTTGTAGTCTTATCAAGATTGTCAATTATTTGTTTAAAATCAATAAATGAGGCCTCTATTTATGTAGAATATGAGACTTAATTAATTCTAAAAGCTTCATTTATTTTTATTATATATTACACATCAAATTAAAATAAAAGAGTATCTTCCCTTTCCTTATTTGTATTAGGAGCCACATACAGATACTCTATCTATGTGTGGCACCAATGATGGGAAAGGACAGAGAAAAAAGCTGCATGTAATCAGCTAAGGTTAGTGTACCGTGGTCGGCTACCATGCTCTAATTTGCATTGTGCTGAGCTACTCGAACCCTTTTTGTTCCAAATTGTATTTTATATATGTTTGACTTGTTTTATTGATCAAAAATCACTATTAATGCATTTCAAAGAATGGATACTTGATATGAGAACAAATGTAGATTTAAAACGTATAAGGCATACTAAAAAACTATTTATGACATACTAGTTATAGGGACATTTTCATTTTAGAATAAGTGTGTTGATATTTAGAGATTTTCCTAAGGTTAATGGTTGTCCATGGGGAGCTAACATATAATGAATTGGTACGGAGTAACAATACGTGCTTTGCTGTTAGGAATTGAGGTAGGACTCTATATGTCTTTCCTTGTAGCCATGATGTTTAAAGTGTTTTTAACCACAATAATATTCTTAATGTTTTTAAGAATTGAATTACGTTTTAAAAATATGTTTGCTAAAGAAAATAATTTTAATAAAATATTGATATCTTAGAATAAGCACATCCGAGTGAGATAATGCATTTGAAAAGTTTTCAAATGCCAATCAATGTAAAATTCCCGTGATTGGTTATGTTTTTAAATGCATGGTACCACATGGAGTTCAAGTCGTGCAAATGGTAACTTAGGGGCAAGTCTCAAGACCCCAATTAGGCCACATAGTGTTGTTTATTTCAAGCCTTGCACAGTGTAAGTAGAAATTTATAATTTGAGTTAAATTAAATGAAGCATAGGGTAAGATCCTCGGTTTAAATGAAGTTGTTCTGATTATTATTTGCATTGTTTACATTTTATTATTTAATTGTTACTTTAGAACTTGCTGATGGTTTATTCGCGATGTTCGTGAGTTGTGTTGATTTCTTTTTTTTACTATCAAGGCATATAATAATAAGACTTTTAAAAAACTATGATTTATTTGGTTCGTTCCTTGATTTTCTTTATTTTTGGATTATGTATACACTACTATCTTGTCCGGTGGGACCCAAATGGTATTTTGGCGATTTTAATTTTCTATAGCTTGAGTTTATTTAAGTAATTTTCATTGATCATGCTATGTTTTAAATTAGTTCCAAGTTATTTTTATTTAGATTAAATTCTGTTAATTTTTGTCTTAATATTTTACAACAATGTACTTAAAAATAAAAGTTAATTCCTGGTATTTCAGCTTAATTTTAATTAATTATTTTTAACTAAACCGTCATATCACTACCCGGTTTAGGGGCGTGATAGGTGAGGAACGAATATAACAAAAATTTTCATAAAGCTTTTATAAAACAACGTTATAGAGTATATTAATTTGATGCTCAATAAATATATATATATATATATATAATTTATGCTTACTCAATTGAATCAAGAAGGTCGGAAATCTTCAAACGAGGAAAAAAAAAGTTCTCTAGATGAAACCATTGTCTTCCTCGCCCAATCCTTAGCATTGGATGGACATAAGTGTGCACGTAGAAGGTGTAAGAGTTTTTAGGAGATCACTCACTCAGTTTTGACTCCTATTAATCTCAATGCATGAGCAAAGCAAGACTAAGAATGAAGAGCGCTTATTTTCTTTCTTTCTCTCTCAAGATGCTTACCTTAGAATTCTTTGGTAGAGTTTTTGCCATCTAACAAGACTTTTAATTTTGTATAGAATGAATAAAGGAGGCCTTTTTTTCCTTTATTTGCTTGTAGAGCTACACAAAAATAATCTCTTTGTGCATGTAACGCCAATCACCTTTTCAAAGAAGACAGAATACTAGTTGTTACCCAATCTGATTTGTTTCCATAATTCAAATTTCTAATTTTGAATAAATTACATTTATCAAAATTGGAAGCTTCTAGAAATAGGAAACTTATTGAACAAGACTTACACTACATATGGAACGCTTCCCTGTGTAGTATACGCCACATACAGTGTGTGGGTCCCTACTATATGTCTTTCAAAATTAATTATTATTTTATATTATTTAATAATTATAAATTAATTCATGATTAATTTATTTTGAGTGATATTTAATTTCGTTTCATAATTCTAAATTAACTAATTAAACCAATAATTTCACTTATTAAATAGTGTTTGTAAAAATGACGGTGGGAGTAGTAAACCCATAATTTTAAGTTTATATGAAATCAATATATTAATTAATCTTTTTAATTTATATATTATTTTTTTGTTAATTCTAGTGTTACTCTACTAAAAACTTAGAATTGCACTCTTAAAAATATAGATATAATTGCTTTTATATTAAAGTTGTTCTTTTTATATAATCATTGCATATAAATTGATCCTCCATAAATAATTAGTAATTAGAGCACCTTTCTAATTATTTTATATCCTTTAGTGTCATTGATTCTTTAATAAATAATAATTCATGAACTTAATCACGAATTGAGCACTCATACTATTCAAGACCTAAATCAATACTTAAGAGAATTATTTATCTACGATCTACTTCTTGTTAAAGAATGAACGGATTCTATTTTATATTATTAACATTTACGGCTACATACTTCATTATACCTCTAAAATACAAGATATAGGATTATATCCTCGAATCTGTACTAAGTAAATTAAAAGACATAATTCCATAAATAGGTGTCTATTAATAACTCGTTATTAAGATCATCTTACATATGACCATTGATCTATGTGATTAGAACTTGTTATATTATAACGAAAATTATTTAGCCATTCATATTATATCATGTCTTGGTCCTATATAATCATATTATGTACAATGCACTAATTTAATGACTTAATACATTTACGGTTCAGATAACACAATTTATTCTCAATGGAAATGATCTGCACTACTAATTAAAGATTTCATACTTTAATTGAATAATTGATTATATTATTTAATTATATAATATTATAGCCCATTTTAATTATCATCATTAAATATTATCCTACTGTATACAATATTTAATTATATAATACTATTGACTTTTTTAATTATTATCATTAAATATTATCCTACTATATATAATATTTACATACAATATTTAAGGCCACGTAGAAAATTATGAAATTTTAATGATATTCACAAACTATTTAAAATATATGCACACAAATAGTGAGATATGCCAAGGTGCTTAGGAGCCTCGTTCTATTGTGGTTACGTCGAAAATGACTGAATTTTTCAGACATCATAGCATTGTCATGTAGGAGAGACTCTTCTATTGCCAAAATCGAGTGGCTAAACCTTTAGCAGTTTGGTCGCTATGCAGCCAATGCCTTGGCATCACTTTTTATTGTGTGTTTTGACATGGTCGCATGGGACCAACACGTTCCCATTAGGTAACATAGCGACCTATTCACCATTCAAAGCACCTTGAGAGACTTAGAGAACAACCAAACAAAGACCAAACCAATATCCTTTTTCGCAACTTATATCTTAGAGGTCACCCTTTTGGGCCACCTCCGATGTCAATCTGTAGTAATAGTTTTCGGAAGCAGCCTATCTAGTCTTCCGAGGTAGCTAGGTTCCATTCACCTAGAGCAATTTGCCTGCTTCTTTCATAGTCACCCTGTTATGTGTGTGCGAGCAGAACTACTGCCCTAAAGAAAGGCCTTTGATGGATATCTATGCTCTTTAGTTTACATCTTGAATAGCTAAGTCTGAACTAGTTGTTTGTCATCGCCTGCAAGTCCTCCTGCTCTTCATAGTGATTTCAAGTCCTTGCTACTTGACTTTGACTTTGCATGTTGCTTTTAGGTTGGTGCTTTCTCTCGTTGAACTAGCAATACCCAACCGATGCTGACTATTCAAGGCATTTGAGTTTTGAGACTAGTTATCAAAGGTCTTTAAACTGGGGAAGTTGATAATGAATTTAAGCCTTCCAACCTTCAAATGATGATGTGGAGAGCAGAGCTTGACTTGTGAATGTTGATCTATATAACAAGTACAAAAAAAAATGATGATGTGGAGAGCTGATTTTGACTTGTGAAAATTGATATATATATATATATATATATATATATATATATATATTTATATATCAAGCATAAAAAAGACAGTCTAATGTGGACCTAGATATTGCACCTCAAGAAAAAAAAAACTAACAGTGGAATACATTATACTTTTAAAACTACTATAAGTTTCAAATAATGGTTAGAGAATTAACTAGTTGTGTCAAGTATTTTTGGCGTCAATTTTTAAAGATTTGGGTGTAGGATCCTCTCATCAGGTTGAAAAGAGGCTAATAATAACATATTTAGTGTTGTATAACTCAGTAATGAAAAAGCACGGATTAAGATTTGGTAAACTGCAAAATTATAGGATGAGATAATACACAAGCATTCATGTATTTCAACATTTTCATACCTAAGCCATGAGATTTCTACACAAGCTAAGCTATTACTGCTTGGAGAAAAGTAAAAACATTAGAAAATACTCGAAACGGGATCTAAACTTTTATCCCAATTTTTATGATGCGAGTTGTCTTTTCTTTAGTATGTACAACTTGCAAATATTATTTGTCATGATAATTTTTTAATCACTTAATAGCAAAATATATATATATATATATATATATATAAAACACATAAATTGAGTGTTTAGAAAATCTAGATAAAAGTTAAGATTCATAGCATTATTATTTTATTTTAGAACAATATGACATACCAGAGGTCCAGAATATTGTCAAGCTACAATGTGACTAGTCCTTGAATTATGTTAATCACATGTTAAATATTATGAGAGTGGGTGATCTTTTATGTGTAGCTGAGCAATCTTTCTTGCTTTTTTTTTTTTTTTTTTTTTGTGTTGACAACCATAGCTCACATCATAACCAACTTTCATATAAATGTACATCTATTATGGTGGGACCACCCATGTGCAAATTGCATGAAAATAAATCATTTACAGCCAGGTGCAAATGGAGCCCGAGATCCACATTAGAAGGATCTTCATTTCATTTTTTTTTTTTTAGAGAAATGTCTCTCTCTCTCCCTCTCTCTCCTTGAAGTTGATAAATCTTAATGAAAAACGCTGTCGTGTTCATTAATGCGTGTAGTTTGTGCCTTTACAGATTGTATATGTTCAATTTAATGGACCGATATCCTTTGTATTTGATTCCCTTTGAGCATTAACAAGCAAGGGCTACCCCACTATTTGCAGCTTAAGTACCTTTGCACAAAATATTATATAATTAAATAAATAAAATAAAAAATTGTTAAGATCTTAAGAATATCTTTATCTTAGGCACACTTCCATCTGGCATTGGTGATTGTTTAGTCTACTGAATTTAAGTTCATGCAATTTGTAAATTATCAATGATGAAGAATGACAACGGTACAATCAGTATTAATGTGACTTTTGATAATTTGCAAATTGCATGAACTTATTAAGCTATCAAATTGCATGATTTTGATTAAAATGCATCAAATAGGAAGTTATTAATATGATTTGTAGAATACAAAAAATATGTGTGGCATTCCAAAAACCTTAAGATAAAACGCAAATCGAAACCTCTGAGTTTAATCATTAAAAATGAAAGATAGAGAGAACTCTGAGTTTTTGCTAATGAAACCTTTGAGTTAATCATTAACGTCATATGGCATTAAATTCTCATCCTGCAGCGGCAGTATGGACAAAAATTTCTCTGATATTTTTAAAATTTCTCTTGAAATTTTAGAATTATTAATGTCCTAAAATATCAAGTGAAAGAATTTCAGAGAAATTTTGGTAAATTTCAGTAAACATTTGTTGAGGTTGTTGTATAATTTTTACACAATTTTGGAAAATATCAAAAAAATATAGGTAGAAATATTGACAATTAATCGATTTTTTTTCCTTTTATCAATATTCTAGCAGCTAAATAATGTATATCACCTAGTTTAGTTTACATTTTGTGGATTACCATATCATTATTCTACTAGTTCTTGAATCATGATGAAATCCTTGCTATATTTAGGTCTTATAAGATTTTCTTCTGTTTCAATCATATTTTATGTAAAAAAAATTTATTTATGTATTTTTTTAATGTTTAAACATATTCTAAATTCTAAAATAAATATATATATATAATATTCACATTTTTTTTTAATACATCCACCAACATCGATACTTTCTCAAAGTATCTTTTCATTTGGAGTACCAATATTTTCATTGAAACCAAAATGTTCATCCTTGGTCCAGTCTATATATTTCTACAAGCCATATTACTCATGCAATGACGTTAAGAAAAACCCATGAACAATCAAAGGCCAGGATACATAAGAAAGTACAATATTATTTTCCCAGCATTGTGGTAGTAATCAACCCCCATGACTACCACCTCTGATTTTTAGATCATCTTTCCTTCTTTTGACAAGAATTTTAGGATTAGTTATTCCTGTGAGACAAGGATCATTTCTGAGATGCTCTTATGGTCTCTTCCTCTATTATCTTCTTTCTTACTTTTCTTAATTGACCAAAATGTAGTGCAAGGGTTTCAACATTACCTACTTGTTATTAAGATACTTTCAGAAAATGGAAAAAAAAAAATAGTTTGTCATTCCTCTTACCTTACTTTAAAGTGGACCAAAATATATGCTCTTTTTCTTTATTGAAAAAAAGGTGATTTGTTCTTCCTTGCATGATATAGAACAACTATTTTATTTAATGGAACTTAGAAGGTCTACTTTTTATAAAATATGCTTAAAATAGTAATTATTAGCTGCTTGTGGTGATGTCTTTACCTACATAGTATTCTGTTTGCTTACAAGCCAAATCACATAGGACAATAATAAAATCAAACAGGAAATTATAGGACCGGATGACGTTCAAATCCTACACATTCTCAAAGAAAAAAAAAACATTAATTATTTAGTTGATTCCAAACTGTCAAATTAAGATTTCCTCATATTCTATGTTTTGAATTGGCCTTTGAAAGTTGTTTTGTAGCTCTTTCGTCGGTTGTTATGTAATATGTGCTAGACTGCGGAATTGTACAAATTAAGTACTTTGCATCACATGTTTGGATGATGTTAATACTATAAATATGAAAATAAATGAATAATGAAACGCTGAAGCAACTATATATATATATATATATATATATATGTAAAATACATGCATGGGCCGGTTTGTAGATGGGTCAAAAGAGAATTTTTATAAATGTTATCTTTTGAATCTTGCTTTTTATATGTATTATAAATATTTTAGTATAACATAATTTAAACATGTAACATAAATAATAGCGTGGCATAATTTTTCAGATATGAATAATCAAAGTTTTTAAAAAAGGGGCATGACATGTAATTTTTTCATAGTTCAATGGCATGTCACAAGGCCTATCTAATCACTCCTCCCAAGGGTTTTTTTTTTTTTTAATTCTTCTCTTGGAATTAAGCTAATGGGATTCCACTCTTACATCTTCTTGCTGTCTCCCTTCATGACGTTAATTAAAGTTCCATGTAAATTAAAGTATTTCAATTGACATGTTATTATACTATTATCTGAACATTAAAGGGAACAAGGAGAAAAGGGGCTATTGAACTTGAACTTGTTTTAGATTCTGAAATCTCAAACCCCCCTTATTTTTGTATTTTACTTAGAGCTTTCCTTGTATATTTTTCTTTCTTCTTTTTTTTTTTTGGGTTTCCAATTAGGGTTGAAATTAAATAAAGCAGTGACCTCTTTTATTAAAATTTTAGGTTAATTACATAACTATATCTCATAGTTTTAATTATTCTCAATTTATCTCTCTGTTTTTAGAAATTACAAAAGTATCATTTGAATTTAAAACACTCGTTTAAATTTTATCACCTATAGACTTTCTTGATATAAAAAATGGAAATAAAACACATACACTCTTAATTGGACCAAATTTGTTTATAAAATATATTTTCTTCTTCAAAAAAAATTAAGAAATACTTTAAAATTTAAAAAGCCATAAACTTTCACTCAAAAAAACCAAAAAACTTAAGATCTTTTTTTTTTTTGAGATTTGATACGTTGTTTTTAGATTTTTTATGTTTTTAAATCTAGAAGATATTTCTCATAACTGTTTAAAAGTAGTTATGTCATTTTGTCTAATTTTTTCAATTCATAGGGATAAAATTGAAACAAATTTTTAAAATTTAAAGGACGCCTTTATATTTTTTTAAAAATAGACAGAGAAATCGAGAAATAGTTAAAATTAAGAAGTATGTAATTAACCCTTAAAATTTTGTTTAAGGTGTGTTTATTCATGTAGTGTCTAAGGTATAAGTATGTAACGCTAAAAAACATTATTCTTTTAGTGTTTGATTATATATCAATAAAGGCATCTTTAGTAATTTTAGAATTTTTGGTGTCTTAACGAATTATTTTCTATTTTTAGTACTTTTGAATTAATTAGTATAAACCTGAGGACAAATGTCTAATTGTCCTTAAATTTAGGATATATTTATGGATCCTTTCCCAAAAATAAACTAGTAAGTTTAAAAGATATGATAAAAACGCCTTCAAAAACAAATGAAGGTTATGACAAAAAAAGGTTGGAGTAGTTCTATTCACGCATTTCTCAAAACTCCCTACACCCACTTTCTAAATGCATGCCAACATAATTTTAAAATGATTAAATTTCCTTTATATATGCTTCCACATGGACCTTCTAAATACATACTCAACATAATTTTGAAAGGATTAAATTCATTTTGCACACCCATATTATTCCAAAATTATTTTTGACGGCTTCATTTTTTCTTATTTTGTTTTAGTTCGTTACTTTGATATTATCACTTCTCTCTCTCTCTTTTTTTTTTTTTTTTTTTGTTGAAGCCTTTTTTACTATACTAAAAAATTTTATAATATTTTTTAGAAAAAAAAGGACATTTACTCGTATATAATTCTAATCAAAGGACCTCAAAAAAAGAGGAAGAAGAAAGCAAAACAACTCAAAAAATTAAAAAATAAATAAATAAAAAACACAAAACAGTAATAGAATTATTATATCAACTGAGATATGATAGAACAAGAAAGAATGATAAAAGAAAATGCGAAATAGTGAAAAGCATAAGAACGTTAACCCAAAAAAGGAACAAATAGGAAAAAAAAATTAGCCGAACTTTATAAAAATACAAAAAAAATTAAATAAAATTATTAGCCTTAATAAAACGAAGTGATTGGCAAGAAAAAATATATATGAAACAAAAAATTGCAAAAGAACCATTCTCACACAACAGAAAACGAAGAAAATTAACATATCTCCTCACCATGCAACTTTTCGAAATTGCGATCAAAGGTGAAAATTATGGTATTGTTATTGATTTCAATATTAAATATGAGGGTTGTGTGAAGAGGGGAAAAAAGCTCATTCACTAGTTCTTTTTTTGTAATAAAATTTATTTACCTAGTTAAGTCTTTTACAACTGTCCTCTTTTGTTATTTTATGTGATTTTTTTTTTTGGTACTAAAACACTTTATTTAAAATATTATGTGAGAATAAAACCACTTTAAAGGTAAAGCGGAAATTTTCAATAACACAACTTAAGGGTTACGCCACTAAAATAGTAAATGCGGTCTTTTTGTGATAGATTTAGGGGTATACGCTGGGGGTTTGGGTGGTTTTTTCCTCTAAACCACTAATCAAACTAAAAATAAATTTTAATTTTTAGACGGTTTGGGCGGATAGAAATTTTCACTGAAACCAAATCGAATCGAACCAGTCATAAACGTTTTGGGCGGTTTGTAAAGATTTATAACATATTTCGTAACTGTTATGTGTGATACAATATCAAACTTTGGACAAACCACACTACAAAAGATCTTAAATCCTTATTGTTCAACAAATAGGAAAGGCAGTTCATCTATGACTACCATCTTTGCCAATGTAGTTGGACATGCCACTTGACTAAAACCTATAGCTATAAGGTTACTATTTTCACCTTCTGTAGCATTTTTTTGCCTGAAACATAATATATGTTGCTTAGAATCTTCCTTCTTATAAAGGTATTTCCTATATTGCTCCCTAAGATGGTTCCAAAATCATACCCGTTAAAATAACGAGTGTTTCAAATCTTTATGACAATAGACACACATATTCCTAAGCTCACCCTTAATTTTTTTTTTTCTCTTCAACATGGTCCCACATTGAAGAAGTTCTACCCTTTTTTTGCTAGGAAGTGGTGGTCTACAAGCTTTTATTTTGCTCTGAGTTTTTTTTTTTTTTTATCATTTTGGCTCTGAGTTAGTCGTATGTGTTCTTTTTCTTTTATTTGATTTTGTTTTTTTTTTTGTTTTACATACGTTGACAAACAAGTAAGATTTAGGAAAAAGTGAAGGAAAAATGAAATTTTGATTAAAAAAGAAAGAAAAGTGAAATTATAAAATGTAGAGAGGTGCATTTTATACATGTGTAGAACTTTTTTCATTGCCAATTAAAAATAATCTATACAAAAATAATAAAAATTCTCTTACATAAAAAATATTTTATGAAATACATACATGGCGGATTGGTGGGCAATTTGACAGGTGGTTTAGGTAGGTAGTTTAGGTGGGTGGTTTAGGAATGTCAAACCACTAACTAAACTATCTAAAATTATTTGTGTAAAAACTACCCCATCCAAAATTAAAATAAAAACCACCTGATTGTTCAGTTTGATTTGGTTTGGACAGTTTAGCAGATTTTTTGAACACCCTAGATAGAATGTCCTAATAGTTTGAAGAATATATACCATACAAAATTAATCAGTTATTCCTCTTTATATTATTTTAAGTAAGTGTTTTCTTAAATGACATTTCATTTTAAAAGCTAATGGTTCGTTTGTTGCACAAGTTCAGAATGATATAATTTAAAACTTTATGGTTTGAATTGTGGGTTTTAAACTGTGTGGTTTTAAACTCACATGTGGAATATAAAAGTTTAAAACGAGAATATCAATTTTAAAATGAGAACTGATGTTTGAAAAAATATAGTTTTTGAAAAGAAAAAAAAAATGTGAATAATTTTTACTGTAAAAAATGGTTCAAACCATGTGAACTTGCAAGGTGCAAAGTTTGAATTTTGAAGGTTTAGGCTGTTTTAAAATCGCCTCTATAGTTTAAACTAACCTCGGTTATTATTCAATTAAACTCAGTTTGAACCGCTTGTATGGTTTAAACTGGCTGAACCTATTTACGAAACATCTTATAAATGGTTTGTGACGAGATTAATAATAAATTGAGTTCATGCCAGCTGTGGTTTTTGATAAACCTAAATAAGAGAAGACAATTTAGGAAAGAGGAATGTAATTAAGCCTAAACTTAAGTATCAAAGGACCTCAAACTAACTCGGCAATTTTTTAGTCCATTTGAAAATTGATTTGAAATAAAAGGTTTTAGTTCAAACTAATTTGTTATAATATTTTTCTTTTTAAAATTTAAATTGTTACAGTATTTTTTATTCAAACTATCTTTTCAAATGCCTTCTTCTTCTTTTGAGCAACTATGTGGAACGATAGAAATGCACTGATCAACAATCTGAGAACTCTACGGGCCGTGTCTATTATCAAGCGTCCTAGCATATTCCTTGTTCAATTTGATTCTTGTCAGACCATTCATTACCCTCCGCGCTCAGCCCCGTCGCCGCGACAGCCACCCTTGGACTGCTCCTCCTAATGGTCACATTATGCTCGATGCAGATGCCTTTTGCTCTAAAATATCTTGTGAGGATCACATTTCTATGATAGGCGTCTTTAGGGACGGTTATGGGGCTGCTTTAGCTGCTTTCTCTTGGAATATTCGTGGCAGGTTTGATGTTCTTACGGCAGAACTGATTGCTATTGGAACTGAGCTTCAACTTAGTCTCCAACTTGGTTTTGGTGCGATTGACATTGAATCTGACACAACGGGGGAGTCAATAGCCTTGGCTCTTGCCCCCAGTTACTCCATATGGTCATATGGTGGATGATGTTTAGAGCATGATTGATCAATGGCACTTTTGGCAATGCGATTTGAACTATAAATGGTAGTTCAAACAAAGTTTGTTGTTGTGTTTTTGTCAAAAGCATATAAAGGTATTGGGTCAAACCTCTAAAATGATACTAGTTTAAAAAGTTTTACAATACTTCGAGTCATTAAAATTCTTCACTCAAGGTATATGAGAATTACGAGAACCCTAATAAAAATACACAATCTAAAACTCTATAGAGAAAATATGAAAGAGGGGGCAGAAAAAATTTTGCATGTAAAATTTTGTACATGTCTATTTTGCACTTGGATATGGGTCTTTTTGTTGGTATGATCTGAAAATAATTTTGTTAAAACATTTAAAACACAGTGGAATGATTTTAAAAAAATCTCAAATCAACAGGATCCATATCATGTTGCTATACATAATAATTGGTTATTATTTGAACCCATTTGGCAAAACAACTCTCGAAGATCAAAAGCTCCAAAACCTTCTATTTTTCCTTGCTATTCCCCTCTTTTTGAATTAGCTGGTGTATGGGCATCGGTGAATTCTCTCTGACGACCTCAATTACTCTTTCCAATCTCTCTTGGCAATGGTTTTCTAAACTCTAAAAGGGATAGCTCTAAGAATACTAGATGGAGGCCAGAGAAATATCTATTGAAAATAACATCCCTATGGTCTATTTATAGATATACATAGGCTGAAGTGATAGAACATGATCTCTCTAAGATATTGCTTGAAAATTATGCCAATCATAGGGTTGTTGGGCGTGTATGTCATCCTTCTAATAAGAGGATGACATGTGTCGTTCCTATTATTTATCTGTTTACAGAGGCAGAGGGAGGCTATACCCAGGGGACATATCCCCCCCTTTAAATTATTGAAAAATTATGTTATATGGCCCATGGGTTTCTAATACTTTTCAGATGTTCCCCCCTTTTCATCAATAAAATTGATATGTGCACCTCTCATCTACAAAGTTTTATATACGTCTCTCCTCTTCTACAAAATTTTATGTATGTTCCCCCTTACTAGTAAACTTTTTTTTCCTAATTTATCTCTATTAAAAATATTTCTTTACATGTATTTTATCAACTTTTTGTTTCTAATTTGCTCTTATTACAATAATGCTTTTCAAATGTGCCTTTACCTAAGTGGTATTTTGTTTTTTAGGGGAGTTTTATTTTTTTTAGTTATCTAAAATACTATTAGGGCTTGTTTATATAAATATGTCCATATATACACTTTTCTGATTACACCACTGAAATAATTTGTCTTAAATATGTTTCTATCTAAATTTCTTTTTCCATGCACTCTTTTTAAATATTATTTTCTCGTTTATACTTCCTAAATAATTTATTGTCATTTTTGCTCCATCAAAATCATTTTTTTAAATGTTCTGCTTTTTTAACTAAACTAAACTAAAAAAAAAAAGAATGGTAAATCAAACCAAAAAAAATTAAACTTTCAAGAAAATTTGACATTCAAGTAGCAAAAAAATCAATAAAATTGAATATGCATGTCCTTTTAACTATTTTAGAATACTAAAGGTTTACAAAATTGATAATTTTTTAAGTTTTTCACATTCTTTGTTTATGCACCCCCCCCTCCCCCTCCTCCTCCTCCTCTCCTTCCCCCTCCCTGAATCAAAATCCTAGCTGTGCCACTGTTTGGTTATTCAAACTCCACCATTCTTAGTTTATGCCCCTTTTTCCCGAATCAAAATCCTGGCTCCACTACTGCCTGCTTATTCAAACTCCATCTAATATCTATCTAAGATCCGATTTAGGTTCAAATTAAAATATTATTTATTTTAACTTTTAAAATGTATATTTTCATAATTATCTCAATTTTTTTTTATCTAATAAAATTATTACGTAATATTTACTTTGACTATTAAAATAAATATTTTATGCGCACATGTCACATAAAAATATTGTAACATAAATATATCAATGGCACTTAAAAAAACACGCCTAGCACTCGTAGAGAAATACTATGGGCGCCAACCACAACGTTGGTAGTACATTATGTATTTTTCCATCAGTTTGTAGGCTGAAATTCATCAAAGTAAATTTTTATAATGTTTGAGAACTATGGTTGGAACTGAAACATTTAAATTGAAAAATTTAAAATATGAGAGTTTTACATTATAGTTTACTTTTTTTTATCACTGTAACATGTAAGAACTTTACACTGTAGTAACTAAAAGTATTGACCAAACACCCTTTTTATCAATTTATTTGAAAGCATATTATGAAGCTAATAAAGGGATCCAACAAACATATATAATTTAACCTCCAATAATTATCTATAATTTAATTATCTTATAATCAAATTAATAATAATTATTAACTTGAGCTTGCTCCACTATCGAAAACCAAAGTTGCACTCTTAAATTATGTACAAATTACAAAGAACCATAAGTGGCTTCACCACATATGTTGTCCATTGATGTGATCATTTACCATATGATTTTTGTTCAAATTTGTGCCCAACGTATTATATATTGCTGGTGTATTTAATAGATATTTGGTTTTCAATAAAAATTAATGTTATATTTTTCATGTTCAATAAAGAAATTGTTATATTTACTTTCATATCGTTGGTTGTATGATACATAAAACAAAATGTTTGTGACCATTATACTAAATCTTGAATTATGCGTATATGAGATTTATATATAAAAAGGTATAATTGCAAGATTAATAGTTTAAAATAATAGTCCACAGCTTGGGGGGTAAAGATGACAACTTCATTATTGATAAAGCCATAATGGGGTTCTACCTTCAATTAAAGAGGCTGCTTATTTTGGTTGTTCTTAGAAGCAAGCTAGGCTCCATGGTAGACACATGGATATACTAGACTTAAGTGGAAGTCATATATTAGATTGTACCTAAAGTTTTAATTGATTTATTAATAATTCTGTTTTACATAAATTATTTCATTTTGATAATTATTTATGTGTGATCTTAATTTTAAGTGGAATCATGACTCTATAATCGTAGCTTGTGTCTTTTAATATATCAAAGATAAGAACTCCGATGATTGAAAGTTTTAGTTTGATAAGATCTAACGATCTAAAAATTATATACATTTAAAGGAGTTTTCACCCCTTAAATATAATAAAAAGTGAGGTTAGCAAGTATTGGGAATATAAGAAGTTAAAAAGCCAAAAGTCTGACATTAGAAATCTCAAAAGAAGGTGACTGTTTATGTAGAAATGTGTGCACGTAGATCTTTAAATGCAAGTTCATAAACACATTGATTTTTGAAACAAAATGTTACGAAATTTATGTGTTTATCATGGTAGTTAGAGCACTACATGAATGTGTTTTTTTTTTTTTAACTAAAAGATGTGTCTGTTGTAGCACCCCCTCATAGGAAGACAAGATTTTGTGTATTAATAAATTTCAAAATGTAGATTAATTTTATCACCTTAAAAGAAGTATTTCTTAAGTTGTAAACTTGCAATTTTCCGTATCTCACAAAAATTTTCCAACAAGAAGGGCAAAACGCAATAAATATCAAAGTCCATTGTTAGAGCTTTCAACAAATATTTTTATCATCGTCTCAGAATAGACAATGTTTTTTATGATGATCGTTGGGTATGCTAATATTTGTCGCCTTCATTCAAAACTTTTATCAGCTAAAAAAACAAAGAGCTTATTTGGTAGTGTTTTTAAAATAGTTAAAAAAAATTTATGTTAAAAAATAAAAATTTTTAAAAAATTATATTAAAAATATTTTTAAAATTTTTGTTTTTATAAAAATATTTTTAATGACCAATAGGGCCAAACCCTCAAGCCTGATGTCACTATTTTTGACCGTTGACTGGTCTTGATTGAAGGATTTGAGGCCTTATAACGGAGTAAACGAAGCAAGTTTTAAGTGGCACTTGGGCAGTGACAACAGATCAGATTCCGTTTGGAAAATATTTCCCACTTCTCAAATTTAGTAGGTGTTTGACAGAATAGTAAGAATTAATGATGAGAACTATTTTTATTATAACATATGAAAGTTTTATACTGTAGTAATTTTTTTATTGTTATTGTAACATATCAGAGCTTTTTATTGTTTATAATTAAGTTTGTGATAAAAAATAAGTGATAAGAATTATTACCAAACACCTCAATAATCAATATTAGGTGACTTTAACCAGCTTTTGGCCCCTGCCAAGAACAGGCTTTCTCATCGTCTTTCCCTCACATGAAAGGTGAAAATCCTTTAAAAAAATTAATAAAAATGAGACATGAGGGCCCCATCGTAAAACCCAAAAAGTTTTAAAAGGGATTAAAAAACTTTGTCGCTTTTGGTCACGTGGGAGTGGTGGCCAGAGAGGTCCAGAGTGAAAATGCAAAAGCTGATCGCCAGCGAATCTCTCTTATTGGGTGAGTGATGCCAATTGCCAAGGGGCGTGCTCTTGATCCGTCTTCGATATCTTCCCCATCTTTGTTCTTTTCCTAATTTCTTTGTCTTCTATATTAATGTATTTTCCATGTTTCCCCACTTTATAAGATCTATTCCTCTTTTCGTTTGATACACTAGTTGAAACATGGGCTCTACAGGTAGATTTAATTATGTGATAAATTTTTTCTATAGAGATCAGTTTTGTTTTAAGGTTTAGAATTTATTGTTTTTAAGACTTAAATTACACCGATATCTTATGCATTTTATCGAAATAACAAAGGCATTCCTTCGACCAAAAATAATTACGTCAATATCCCATGAGCTTAATAATGTTAAGTTTAAATAGAAATTAACAATAATGCCCTAATTAATTTGGAATCTTAATCACTTTCTTAAACAAATTTGGAATCTTAATCTAAATAGACTAAATATTAACCCTTGAGCCCATAAAAATTTTCTTTTTAGTAGAGCAAAAATTGTGGACACAAGTATATAAATCACTTAAACTCTTCTCTTTTCTAATGATAAACAAGCATAAAAACATCCTTTTCCAACTAAATATGCTGCCAAATTTTTTTTTTTTATTTATGGAGGGACATTGGCACTTTAAGAAAATTTAATTGTTAAACTTTGGTCAATTAATAGAGAAGGATGTCTCTGAAATTTTTTTGAAAAGTAAGAGGAAGTTAACGTAACTAATTTTGATCAAGGGATATCTCTGTTTATTTGGTAAAATACATATGGTGTTAGTGTAATTAACCCTTGTTTTTAATTTACAATTTCCTTAAAATTTTAGTTTAGTAAAACAAAATATTTGAGTAGAGCAAATATAAAAGGAGAAAAGTATTTAGTGGAGTCAATTGGATAGAAATAAAGTAAGAAGAAACAAAAAAAAAAAATGAAAAAAGCAAGAAAAATTGGAAAAGAAATAAGCGGGAGTGATACTATATCCCTAAATGAGACTAAGATCCACAAGATTACAATCGACTAAAGTAGCTTTCCAAACACCTTTATCTTGTTTAATATTAATCAAATTACGAATAATAAGAAGTAGTTATAAAGGTCATGTTGGATAAAATAATATTTTCAAAGTGCAAAATAAATTATTTAAGTGAGGACATGTGGAAAACACTATCACTATGTGAGTGGGAGGAATTAGAAGAAATAAGTATTTTATGATATAGATTTTAAAATAAATGATATAAAAAGACTATATAAGAAATAAATCAAGAAATTAGCAAAAAAAGGCGAGAAAAAAAAAAGAATATTTGGCAGAGGGTTAAAAAAAAGGAGGGACTTGATGGTGTGATATTTGAAAAGAAGTAAAAGAATATTTTAATGAGAACATATTGAAAAAGATTACTACGTAGTAAGGGTAAATTAAATTAGAGAAATAAAGAATTTTGATAACACATATTTAAATTGAAGGACATAAGATGGTACAAGCAAAAAATGCAAGAAATGGGAGGGTAAAATGCAAAAAAGGAGAAAAGAAAAGAAAAACAAAACAAAATTACAAAAGCAGGAAAAATAGAGAAAGTTAAAAAAAAAAGTATAAAACTGCCTAAGTGATATACTTAATTAGGTAAAAGATTGAAAACTACTCAGGGGCACATATAAGAAGTAAAAAAATAATTAAATTGACACATTTGATAATAAAATAAAAACATATATAAAAGTTCTAAAGTAATATATTTAAGTAGCTAACAAGTGAAACACTACTCAGAGGTACATATAAAAAAATAAAAAATATTTACACGGCACATTTGAGGGAAAAATATTTAAATGAAAATGATTATTACATGAGAGGGATGAATTAAATTAGAAGGGGAAAAGTATTTGAGTAAATTACATACTATGTCATGCTTTTAAAAGTTGTGTTTATTTATATCATATTTAGAAAAGTTTACGTTACACTATTATTCATATTATAGGTTAAGTTATGCTATAAATAAACATATGTGATATTTATAAAAAATAAATTTTAAAAGATAACATTTACAAAAATTTCACAAAGTATTTTTATGATGCACATTTTTAACTAAAACATAAAAAATTGCACAAGAAAGGCACAAAAAAGATATGGGGGAAAAGCAAGAAGGAGAAGAGGAAAAAAAGAAAAAAAAAAGAAAAGAAAAACTACAAAAACAAGAAAATCAAATACACACGCTTGAAATGGAGATTTATTGAAAAACGGATGGTCTCTTTTATATATATATATATATATATATTTTAAAGATTATTTATTGGATGCATATAAAAAAAATGTATTTGAGAGGGTTTAAAAAAAAAGTTTAGATAGGGACATTGACGAAAAAAAATTATTTCAACAAGACAATGAGGAAATAAATATTTATAAGAATCACATTTGAAAGAAGGGAAAAAAAATATATGTGAATTTTATATATTTATATGAGTTTATTACAATTAAACTCGTACTATCATTGTATACGATGATTTATGCAATGTGCGCAATAACTATTTATTATGAACTAACTTTTTTCTTCAAGGTTCTATTTTGTTTACAACCTTAATTTTCAAAATAATAGACATGAAATGTTTTGGAAATGTTTTCGCATACTTTTTTAGGTAAAAATTTTAAAAACATTCTCAGCATAATTCTCAAAAAAAATTTATTTTTTAAAACAAAAACATTTTCACCTATTTTAAAAGTAATACCAAACAGCCCCGAAATTACTACTTTAGTTTGTGATTTTATTTCCATACATTTATAGGCGAACCATATTCAAATTAATGAAAGTTTTCAAACAGGAAATATTCAAGCAATTACGTTAGAGACTTAAATTTTCACATTGGGCGACAAAATACATCTATGCTTTTCTTTTCTTTATGTTTCAAATACGTATGCATACACATAGACTATCTAAAATGGTAAGAGTATTAGTCCATACATATCTGTTTTTATTTATGATTTTCTTTTAGGTTTTTTATTGTGGTATATTTTTGAGTTATCTCCTATCATATTTGTAACTTTTTAAGTGTCCAACCTAAAAGATTTTAGATGAACGAAAAAATCAATTTCGTCAAGAAATATGTTATCTTATCAATCATAAAGCATATGTCAGAGGCAAATGGCATTTTAAAAGAGCCGGGGATATTTTTTTACGAAGGTTAAATTTGTTATATGCACATTAATCAGAATAAATGCATATTGAAATAATTATATGCACATTAATCAAAATAAATGCATATTGAAATAATTTGTTTATTTTGATATTCCTCTAATATGTAAAATTGTAATATTAACTTGTTAAATTCTCAAGCATAGACTGAAAAATGTTTATATATTGATATGTTAACAAATTATTGTAGAACACTCGTTGGTAATTTATAGTAGAGAGGTCGTTGGTAATTTATTTTGAATGTCACATTATATAATAATTATATCAGAACAGAATTATTTACCAAACTCACAAATGTGATGGTTCACGAATGCTTATTATTTTTTTCTTTTTTCAGGAAAGGTTCATAAACACTTATGACTAGGATTTTTTTTTTGAAAAATAAACTAAATAGAATAATTTCCATATTCTAGTTAAATAAATGTCAAAAACTTTTAGTTTCATATTATGGAGATATTTTAAATATCCTACGTATTCCTTTGATAATCAATATTGTCCTATATTCAATTATCAATCACATAATAACAATTTTTCAACCAAAAAAATTCAGTATTAATAAGAACACTTCTAATAGGAAATAATATACATTTTACATTTCCAAAAAAAGAAAAAAAATTAGGGATTTTAGGTTATAAGTCTCGAAGTTTATAACCTTAACACTTAAGTCCTCATTTTAAGAATTTGAACACAGATCCTCAAACTCTTATTTATTTATTTTTTGTACTGCCAGCCCATATTTTAAGATTTTAGACACCTAAGTCTTTAAACATTTAACTTGTTAAGCACTGTTAGTTCCTATTTTAAGAATTTAGACACTCAAGTTTCTAAACTCTTGATTTGATGGCACTGCAAATTCCTATCTTTTTTTTTTTGTTAATGGGCATAAGATGTCAATATTTTGAGACATTTTTTCCTTAAGTCTCAAAAATGTATTTTTTTCAACAAAAAGGTCTCAAAAATGTTACATTTCTGTCCAAAAATAATGTTTGAATGTCCTAACATAGAGTTAATTATTATACTTAATAACAACAAAGTGATTATTTATAAATTAAAAAAAGAGAAATTCATAAATTTCATTGAAGAAAATTGACCCTCTATTCTATTTTATTTAAGTTGGTTCCAAATATAATGATGTAACTAAAGAATAATAAGGCAACAATAAAATTGTCCAATTACATACTTTCATTATCCTCAATTACACTAAAGACTTTCAAGAAATAAAAGCATGTAAATTGAACAACTAATTGTTGAGTAATAATTTTTTACTTACATCATTGTAATTTAAAACCAATTTCTCCAAAATATAATAGAATTGATATTTATAAATTTTCCTTTCGCACGAAGATTGTTTTATTGTCTCCATTAATTTTCATAATCAACTTTATGTAATGATATTTTAATATTAGCTTTGTGCAAAATATTAGTCCTTAAAATATTATTCATTCAACAACATAAAATGTAAAGATTAACGGTGCCAATAAAAAAGTTTGGGGACTTGAGTGTCTAAATTCTTAAAATAAAGGCTAATGGTGCCAATACATTAAGAGTTTAGATGCTTAAGTATCTATATTCTTACCATGAGGATCTAAGTGCGAAAAATTATAAAGTTTAGAAAGCTATGATGCAAATTCCAACCTCCCAAAAAAACAAAAATAAAAATAGGATAAATAATAAAACTATGCCTTTTAATTTTAATTATTTTTGAATTTATCTCTCTGTTGTTAAAAACTAAAAAGGTATCTTTAGAATTAAAAAACTTGTTTCAAGTTTATTCCTCACAAACTTTTTTAACGTAAACAAATGAAGATAAGATAAAAATACTTTTAATTAGAATAAATTTAATTTTAAAATATATTTTTATTCTTGAGAATTTTTTTAAAAAAATATTTTTACATTCAAAATGACATAAAAGTGAAGACATTTTTCTAAAATAAGTGTTTTGCTTTAATATATATTTTTTTATGTTTTTAAATTTTTAAAATATGTTTCATAATTATCTAAGAGTAACTATGTGGGCTGACTTATATTTTCCACTCATAGAAAGAAAACAAAAATACCTTTGAAGTGAGGATAAATAAAAAAAAAAAAAGAAGTTAAAATTAAAAGATATAATTATATAATTAACGACAAAAACAGTGCACCCTGCAAATTGCCTATTAAATACCACCCACATCAAAAGCATCGGCCCGACCTAGCCTTGTGTTTTTCCTTTAAATGCTTGTCCCTCTACATTTCCAATCCTACCGTTTCTCATTTTCAGGTATTGACTCTCTCTCTCTCTCTCTCTCTCTTCCCCCCTTTCTCTCTGAGATTCTTTCTCGAGTGTAGGATATTTTACACGATAATGCCTTTTGTGCTGCGAATTGTGATGTTGTTTCTTGTAGTGCATCAAAAATTTTTGTTCTTCTGTCCTTCTTTTTCTTCCTTTTGATGGTTTCTGGGTTTTGCTAGTGATTCCGAAAGTTGCTCCCCAGTATCGGTAAAACCCTGTTTGGTTGTCGAGAAAATGAGGGATTGAAAATGGCAAAAAGGTGGGGTAGATAGTGTAGCACTGTTGTGGTTGAGATGGTTTTCGTGGAAAAGGACTGAGAAAGACTTGGATAGTCGTGTCTTTCCCTTTCTTATCTACACTTACATTTTCTGTTGTTGGAGAGATTTTAGACTTTACGGAGTAAAAATCTTTTTTTTTTTTTTCGTGAAATGAAAATATGGGTATAGTTGGATAGTGTCAATTGATTTTTGTCCGGTGTTAGATCTTGATTTTTGTAAAATCTGTACATGGGTCTGGTCTGCAGTAGCCGTCAAAGTTTTTTTTTTTTCCCCTCTCTCTGGGTTTTACCGTTTAGTTTGCTATTAGGAGTTGTTTTTCCTATTATCCGAACATATTCTAGTTCATTTAGGATTTGAAAAAAAGTGGGTTCATTTTATCATTGTGAAATAGATCTTTGTTTGCGTGTGATATGATACGTATCTCCTCTTGCTTTCAAAAAATATATATATATTTTCCACTGATTTTGTTTCAACAAATGTATCTTTCAGACATCTTGTTTTGAGTTCGAAGGAATTGTGGAATTCTTTTGTTCTCTTTTTAACAGAAAAATACTGATTGCTATTGCCATATATGGTGCTTTTTTTGTGGTTTAAGTTGTATATTGTTCTCAAATTCTTTAGATCTTTACTGGTTTTGCTTTTAAATGTGAATTCCTTTTCTTCGTTTTCTCCAAGTTGACTTTTCTCAGAACTGTTTCATTTTGGCTACATTTTCTGTTACAGTGGCCACGTCTATTATAATTATTATTATTAGCATTGTCCCCGTGTGTGGGTGTGTTTTAAGTCTCCCAAGCCATATTCGTTTGTTTGGCTGTCTCTTTGTGAATTGTGATGACAGCGTAGTCTTGAAAAAGTTCCAAATTTTGTTTCTTTCTCTGGTGGTACTTGTGTAGTTATTCTATTAGATTAAAAACGGTGATACCAAGTGGATTCATGTTTTTGTCTCATGGTTTACACAGTTGAGGTCTTCTGTTAGGTATTTACGAGTTGCAGCATTTTGAAAAGGGTTTTTATCAATTTTTTTACCTTGTATTTTAAGGAAATGTCACACTAGCATCCTGTTGTTTGGAAAATATCAAAATGCTATCTGTAGTGTGCAAATATATCACTTTGGTATCCTCAGCAGGTGTTTTGTAACGTAAAATTTCCGATTTAGTCTTTTATTAATGAACCCAAAATCAATTTTGTAAAACTAAAAAAGATAATAAAAACAACCAATACAAAAAAGCAAAGAAATCTACATATATAATTTTCTTTGATGAGTTTTGTTTAAATCTTTATTTTGATTTTCTATCATAGTTTTACGAAATTAATTTAGGGTGCATTAATGAAAGGGTAAGTAAGAAACTTCACATTGCAAAACAAAGGCTCATGGTACCAAGATGATATTTTTAAAAATTACAAGGTACCATTTTGATATTTTCTATGCATCAGGGTACTAATGTGATATTTCTTTAAAATACAGGGAAATGATAATAGCACTTTTGAATAATATCTTGGATCTCATGAATGCTACTTGAGAGTAAATTACTCGTCTTTCAGGTGTTTGGTTTATGCTTTTTGCCAGAGAAGTTTTATGACTATATTTTTGCATATATATGTTTGTGTGTGTGTGTGTGTGTGTTTGTGTGTGTGTGTGTGTAAATTCAGTTTGAACAAGTGGGGACGTTTTAACCTTTTCCTTTCGCAAGGTGCCTGTTTTACCCACTAATTAGTGTTTGTTGCTTGGGAACACATGCACGTGTACACATGAAGCGTGGTTCATTTGCACAATTGCACTTGTTCTTTTGGAGTTGAACCTAGCTAATCTCTAAGCAAATCAAATTTATGACTCTTCTTTCATTGTTATTCCTGTGTTTATGTCAGGCTTTCTGAAGTTCAATATGCAAGCTTTATATTTACCTTATTGAGTTTGAATGTTTAGTGCTTACTTAGTTCTTTGGTTAGCTTCCTTCAGTAATTTGTATGCATTCAATTCTCTGGTTTATAGGAGTTTTGATGCACTTTATGTTCACTATTATTGTTTCCGTGTTTGCCAAACATGCTGGCTCAATTTGTCTGTTTTAGTGAATAATCCAATTTCTTGCAAACAAAACGTTTTGTATTTTAATCTAAAACTTTAAAGTAACGAAAAAGATAATTGTTTTATTTGTTTTGTTTTGGCTTATCAATTTTGCCATTAGATTGTTTTCTTGGAGCAATTTTTTTCATGTGTTGGGAGTTTTACTTTCTGTTGGAAAAATTTGACACTTTGTAGGATAATTATCTTGTACTTTATTCTGTCTTTATAATTATACCCCATTGATCCAAAGTTTTGCTACATGTTTAAAATTTGACTCTGCTGTTCAAGAATTTTCATTAAGTTCAATCTCTAAGCCTGAATGCTGCTTTTATGGTTAACTCTTTGTATGAGATTCTCTACATTTTAGCAATTATCTGGCTATGGTTCTTCATTGTGCCAATCTGCTATGAAATTGGTTGTATAAAACCTACTTATATTGTTATGGATTTGACATTTGCTTATTGGAAGTTTAATAGGATCTCTGGCATCAGCTGGTTTTGATCGCAATTTTTTGTCTTCATTACAGCAAGGGTACTATTGAGCTTGCAATATGTCAGACCTTGAGGCCCCCTTGCGTCCAAAGAGGAAGAAGATCTGGGTGGACTACTTTGTACAATTCCGTTGGATTATTGTCATTTTTGTGGTTCTCCCAATCTCTTTCACTCTTTACTTTCTGACATATCTTGGAGACGTCAAATCAGAAAGGAAGTCTTTCAAGCAGCGTCAGAAGGAACACGATGAAAATGTTGAGAAAGTTGTAAAACGTCTCAAACAGAGAAATCCATCAACGGATGGTCTTGTTTGCACTGCACGCAAACCTTGGATTGCTGTTGGGATGCGGAATGTTGACTACAAGCGGGCTCGTCACTTTGAGGTTGATTTATCTGCCTTCCGGAACATCCTTGACATCGACAAGGATAGGATGATTGCAAGAGTCGAGCCCTTAGTTAACATGGGGCAGATTTCTAGGGTGACAGTCCCCATGAATCTTTCCCTTGCTGTGGTTGCTGAGCTTGACGATCTTACTGTTGGTGGCCTCATTAATGGCTATGGAATTGAAGGGAGCTCTCACATTTACGGCCTGTTCTCTGACACTGTTGTGGCTTATGAAATTGTTCTAGCGGATGGAAGTGTTGTTAGAGCTACCAAGGATAACGAGTACTCCGATCTTTTCTATGCCATTCCATGGTCTCAGGGAACACTAGGACTTCTTGTGGCTGCGGAGATAAAACTCATTCCTGTCAAGGAATACATGAGGTTGACATACAAACCGGTGGTCGGTAATCTTCAAGAGCTCACACACGGATACATTGATTCTTTTGCTCCAAGAGATTGTGATCAGGACAATCCTGAGAAGGTTCCCGACTTTGTTGAGACAATGATTTATTCTCCAACTGAAGCCGTGTGCATGACAGGTCGATATGCATCCAAAGAAGAGGCCAAGAAGAAGGGGAACGTGATCAATAGTGTTGGGTGGTGGTATAAACCTTGGTTCTACCAGCATGCTCAGAAGGCATTGAAGAAAGGGGAATTTGTGGAGTATATCCCAACAAGAGAGTACTACCACAGACACACTAGGTGCTTGTACTGGGAGGGAAAGCTTATTCTTCCTTTCGCCGATCAGTGGTGGTTTAGGTTCCTCTTTGGCTGGTTGATGCCTCCCAAGGTTTCTCTCCTCAAGGCTACTCAAGGTGAGGCCATCAGAAACTATTACCATGAGATGCACGTTATTCAGGACATGCTTGTTCCTCTATACAAGGTCGGGGATGCTCTCGAGTGGGTCCACCGGGAAATGGAGGTAAGCTTTTTTTTGTCCATTTTTTGGTTTTATTTTCTTTTGATATTGCTGCTTAATTTAGGAGCGTCTAGAAGTGCTTGGTGAAATAAACTTCTTAATTACGGTAAGCTGAGAGGCATTCTGATATTGTTTGCTTCTAAACACTAGGTGTTAGTATCTTCACTTTGGTATGTTTTTCCATTAGTTTGTGCGGCTGAGCAACAGATTATTTCTATTGTTAGCAATCAACTTGTCTGACTATATTTGTCTTGAAACCTCATAGTCATCTGCATTTTTTGTCGTTTCTTTAGGTATACCCCATCTGGCTCTGCCCTCACAGACTGTACAAGCTACCAGTCAAAACCATGGTGTATCCTGAACCAGGCTTTGAGCTACACCACAGGCAGGGAGATACAGATTATGCTCAAATGTACACAGACGTTGGTGTCTATTATGCTCCTGGCCCTGTCTTGAGGGGCGAGGCCTTTGACGGAACGGGAGCAGTTCGCAAGATGGAGGATTGGCTGATTGAGAATCACGGATTCCAGCCACAGTATGCAGTGTCTGAGCTGTCTGAGAAAAGTTTCTGGAGGATGTTTGATGCCAGCCTCTATGAGCACTGCAGGAGGAAGTATGGTGCTATTGGAACCTTCATGAGCGTGTACTACAAGTCAAAGAAGGGGAGGAAGACTGAGAAGGAGGTGCGGGAAGCTGAGCAAGCCCATCTTGAGACTGCATATGCTGAGGTTGATCAGCCTGTGGACTGATTATTTTGAAATTAAAACTTGCTAATTACCTGTTGGGTGTTTTGTGTTATTTTTCATGCGTTTCCTTTGACGCTAGCTTCGGGTTGTCTTTGAACTTACAGTTTCAGAGCTACTGACTGCTATTACTGGTTTGAGTTTTTTCTTTTCGGATTGAATTGAACTCTGATGTTTGAAGTAGTTATTAGTTAGTCTTTTAAATTACCCAGTTCTTCATTATCTTCGTGGCCTTTTCTTTAGCAGTTGGTTTACTACAACAACAAATTCTAAAGCTTCTGTACAAAATTTATTCAGAGCGTGTTTGGCTGCATTTGGCTTCCAAGGTTCAAAAGCTACTTTTGCAAGTGTTCAAATAATTTGTCAAAAGAGCTTTGATTCTCCATAAATGCTTCTAGCGAGTCTCCCAAAATAAGGCTCCTAAAATAACTCTTCTAAAATAGATTTTAAAGCTTGCGTCAAAGTTTTAATAAGACATTATAAACTTTATTTTGACCCATTTTAGCTCTAAAATATAGTTTCAAAAACTTATTGAAAAGTCTTAACTTTATTTCTTGCTTCTACTTGATCAGAAGCACAAGCAGAAACCACAAATGACAATTGAAAACAAAAAAAAAAAAAAAAATGAAATGGTATAGCGGTACCATGAGTAACATAAGAGAGTTGATGGGTAGGTATTTGCAGAATGAGCAATGTGTGTATGTGTGTTTTCCCCGGTAAACATTGGACCAAACAATGGTGGTGATGAAACGTGAAAAAATGAACAAAATTGTTACATACACCATGTTATTGTATCCTGATTTGTCAAAATTCTCTCAAATGACTAAAAATGAAATACTTTACTTAATTGGATTCACGAATTGAATAGACATCAAAGAAATTCTTATTAATTCTTAAGTCAGCAAAAATATTACAAATGATTGGATTTTCTTTCTATTTATAGGCGGAGTATTGCAAACGTCCAAATAACTGACCTATCTATACTGTTTATTCTTAATCGCCTTTTCTTGGGCATCTAATTTATTTACTCATGTTTTTATATTAATCAGCTCTTTTTAACAGTTTTGAGATTGTATATCTTCAATTCTACCTTCAGCCTCGTTCTGATTTCTCTCTTTTTAGTATTAGGATGTCGTTATCTTTTCTTGATTTTTATTTATTCAAAAACGCTTTCAATCTTTTTGTTGTATTTGCTTTGTTGTCATTTAGACTCCAAATTGCCTCCCACATCGGTCCCTTTTTTCTATAAAATCGAAAATTACCAAATATTTCGATTTCTATAGAAAAATCTTTCCTCTTTTTCAATCTGGCACCCTGTTCTTTAACCATGTCTCCCCTTTCCAAACACAATCACATCTTTCTACAGATTGCCTCCCACATTAGACCCTTTTTTCTATAAAATTGAAAATTACCAAAGATTTCGATTTCTATAGAAAATCTATCCTCTTTTCAAATCTTGCACCCTATTCTTTAACCATGTCCCCCCCTTTCCAAACACGATCGCAACTTTCGACAAATCTTTAGGAAATGCAACATTCCAAACACTGTTTCCACTGATCTTCTTCCTCCTAGGGCCAACGTCTTTACTAGATGACCAAACGGCTGTTTGGTTGAGTGGTGGGAACCGTGGTTCCTACTAAAAACTTAGTTATGAACAGTGTAAAGCTTTCACATGCTACAGTAACAATAAAAAAAATTGCTACAGTGTAAAGCTCTCGCATGCTACAATAAAAATGGTTCTAACCAACGGTTATCACCACCCTTCTAAATATATTTCAAATCATTATCCCGGTCAAAGTCTTGTCACATTGAAATTTCCTTTTCCTAAACTCTTTGTTGACTTCTTTGCATTTAACAAAAATTCTCCGTTGTAATTATCCCCTAGTGCTAACCTTATCCTTTCTTGTCTTTACAATATCATTAAGGTTTGCGTATTGTCGTTCCCTGTTTCTCTCATATTCTATTGTTACGGCTTCTTCAAAATAGGTCATTCTTATTACTTGTGGACCAAACTAGAGCATGATCTGCTTAAGGGGATTAACTATTCCGATCTTCCTCACTGGGGCGAAATTGCTATTCTTATCGGGGTAACTGGTCTAATAACCCACCCGACTGCTTTATCAATCATTGCTTCCATTAGCCTGAAATTTACGATCTTGATTTCTTCGGGCAGTTTTACCCTTTCATTGCAGAGGTTCTCATTGGTTTATATCACCCTGCCCAAGTTAAAGTCTACTGAGGACTCCGAGAGCTATGTGCCTCTACCATCAATTTTGATGGGATAATCCTATATGACAAGTTAGTTTCTGTCTCCCTGCCACTCCGCTTCCTACTACCCCAACCGGCAGTTCCCAAGATTGAACCCAATGAAGAAGGTCCAACCCCCGGGATATATGCTCCCCCATTGCTGATTCTTCTTGCTTGGAGTCCTTCAGTCCAGGTCTCCGAGTCGCCTAGATCTTCCAAAGATTTGGCAATGACAGGTTCTGCACAAGGGAAATTTCCCCTTCGTTATGAGAACTTGGCACCTTGGCCCCGTTCTGGATTCCCATTAGTCTGCGAGCCGTGGCCGTTCTAGTCATCAACGGAATTCTCCTAGAAGAAACTCTCGACAAACTGTTTCAAGCGGTCGAGGTTCTTATTTTGCTGCCTTTGGTCGCCATTTTAGGCCTGATCTCAGAGCCCCAGATCGGGATTCCTCTTGTCCTTTTGACGATCTTTCTCGTCGATTTGTAACTGTTCGAACTAGACCAGAATCTTCCAGAGCTGTTGATTCTCTTTCTCCTTCTCCGTTCTGTCAGAGGTCTTGCAGCCCCAACAGGCAATGTCCAACTCACCCAGTTGACAAACTTCCCAGTTCTCCTTATGTGCGCTCTTTAGACTTACCAATGGGCTCCAAACTTTGAAAGTCCTGTGAACTGGCTCTTCCTTCATGTTGACATTGCACAGATTCTTGGTCCCAATATGGACACTGTTGAAAAGTCAGTTCAAATATGCCCCAAATTAGATGCAAGTTTGTACCAGAAGAATTACAGCCAATCACAAGCTTTCACGTCATCAGCAAGTCTTATGTGGCAACTGTTTTACTTAGCACAAAGGTTTTAATTAGTGCCGAGGTGTATTGTTGCTATTGGTAACGTTTTTTTTTTGTGAGGTTACATATTTAAAGACTTTGTGTTGCTGAAAACGAGAAGAGCAGAAAACAGGTCTTTAGAAAGGGGAGAGAGAGAGAGAGAGTACTGAAGAGCAAGAAGTAGAGAGAAAAAGAAAAAAGGAAGAGTGAATTTTTCTCTTGGGTTTTGTCTTGTTGTATTGTCTCTGTACAATTCTCTGGGTTCCTAAGGGGGTGTTGAGTGAGAAAGATTGTGAGAGGGTGTAATCTTTGAAAAGAACGAATCAATAAATTCACGAAGACGTAGGCAAAATTGGCCGAACCTCCATAAAATTCTTGGTGTTCTTTTTTTTCTCATTACTCTGTATTGATCGATTGAACATTGTGCAAGTGTTCTTAAGAACGTTGTACTGACAGATACTTCTGAAGACATCAGACAACTTAGTTGTGATCACTCCAAGCTCGTCGACATGGGGGAGACTGGCCTCTGTAAGGTCAAAAATGCCATTCACGTTTGGCTCCGCAGGGCTAAAAATTTCGAAGACAAGTGGCATTTTCAGAAAATTTATGCTGAACGACAAGACTGCCAAAGAAGATTTTATTTGTCGTGCATAGAAAGTTGTATTCGATTTACTGATCGAGAAAGATCTTAGAAAAAAGTTGGAGGAAGAGTTGCATCGTCTCCAAACTCTGAATGCTTCTCGTTCTTCTATTCCCGCTCAAGCTCCTTGCTCTTCTTCGATTGATTCTTCAAGGGTTAAGGATCTTCTGACACAGATACGCCTTTAGAAGAAAATGAGAAGCTTCAAGAAGAGAAACTGTTCAACTGGACACCATTCTTGATTTGGACAAGCAAATAGGCAATCACTATCCACAGTTTGATTCTGCTATCGAAGCCAGGGTATTTGAAACTAAACAGTCCATGGAGAATTCCTGTCATTGCCATTTGGAGAGTTATTTGGCTTCATGAGATATTGAAATTAATCGTTTGAAAAATTAGTTCTCTAGATTCTATAGTTCTGTCTCCACTTCAGTTACCTCTTCCGAGATTGAAGCAAAATAACTGAAGGAAATTTCGGAAATAAAGGCCCATTTCGCCATTCGGTTTTCTCGTTTCAATGACGTATGTAATGCCTCAAGTAATAATGATGATAGGATTGGTACCTAAGGAATAAATGCCTTAGTTATATTTATGGTATTTTTGATGAAATAAATAATAATACGAATGTATCATGTGTTGATAATGGTCCTTATATTACTTTCATAATAATGATAGTATATTAGTAAACATGTAATCCATAACTATTAAAATCAGATCTTGGAATTAGACATACATGAAGTTAATAGATGAAAAGATCTAATTTAAAGATTAATAGTCTAAATTATACAGTTTATAGTCTATACATATAGTTGGGTACTTTATGCATGATAAGACTATAATAGGGATCTATGTCTAATTAGGAAGGCCATTTATCTTGGCCATCGGAGCGGATTTTGTCACCCGAAAATTTTTAGTGCATTAAGTATGCAATAATTTAATATTATATTGAGTAATTTAAGTGCAAATTTTGTAAGCTAAATTTTATGCTAAAAATTTTGTTAGGAGTATTTTAAAAAAAAATGGTTAAAAGCTTAAGGACAAATTTTAGTGTCACAAGGATATTGTTTAATGCGCAATTTTTGTGACAAATTTACTAAGGGTAATTATGGGATTTTTGACTAAAAATCTTAACAAAAGTTCAAATTAAATGAAAGATTATGATTATTTGATAAACAAGGAAAAATAAGGTAGAAATCTTAATTGTTGCAGAATATATTGCTATAGATTTTAAAACTGAAATGTTATATAAGGAAAATACTATATAGAAATATAAAAATTATAAAGTATAAAAATAAAGCAGTGTAAAATTATACAGTATGAGAATAATGCAGTGTGTGGATTATACTATATATAGTTAAGTAGTATAGAGATTACACTATATAAAATTAAGCAGTATGGGAATTATACTATGCAAAGGATGTGGATCAATATGGAATGTTGTGGGACCTCATAAACTGTATTGAAAAAAATATCAACAGTATGAAACATACAACGACAACATATGAAAAATACAATGTAGTGTAAATTTGAACAGTTTAAGAAGTTAAGTAGGGTCCACAGAGAAGCACCAAAATGGTGGAAATTTTTCCACATCCCCCTCAATGGTGACCAGTTTTAATAAAGGTGGGAGCAACTTTTTGAAATTTCAAATTTGGTCCCTAGGCTAGTTATTTTTGCAATGAACGGTCTAAGTGGATAAAACTCACCAAAGTGACATTTTTAAGGTGGAAAAATTGCAACCTAACCTATTTTAGCCACCAAAAGGATGCAATTTTTTAAGTCATTAAAGTGATGGCTTCAAAAAGAAAAAGACTAAGTTGGAAAGTGGCCACGTCTTTCCCTTGTTAGAACCGGTTTTGGCCTTTCATTTGGGATCAAAATTTAATTCCATGATGAGTCAAAAGGTAATAAAAGGACTTAGTTGAGAAACAAATCTTTTCTCTTCACCAAAAATTGGCTTCATGAAAACCATGCAACCCATTCCTCCCATGTATGAAAACTGGCCCTAATACCAAGTATCCCTCTCCATATTTTTTAAAAATACAACCTCCAATCAAGCTTAGAATCTAGTGCAAGTGTTGGTGATCAAGCTTTAAAAGAGAATGTTTAGCAAATTTTGTCACAAAACAAAATTTGATTAGTTTTTAAACAATGAAGGTTTTGGTAACCTTAGAGGCCGAATTATTTTCTAAACAAAACACAAAATTTGTCAAAAACAATGAGATAAAGGATATTTGTGAATAAATTTTTGTAAAATTCCTAATGAACCAAATTGAAAAGTTTGTTTCTTTAAGGGGAAGTCTTAAAAAATAGCCTGAAACTCTACTGTGAGGTTAGAATTTGAGGAAAGTTAAAACACAAAAGTTTTAAATCTCATTGTAACTGTTAAAAATTGCGAATAAGATGTAAAAGTTCCACACAAATTTTACGTTATGAATTTTTCGAGATTAAGTCTTGAAAATTCAAAACAATAAAATAAGGGAAACATTTTGAAATAGTTTGAGTTTGACTAAGGAGCTTTTTTAAGTTTTAATCTTTGCAAAAAACTAGACGTTTGGTATAAGTCGGTGATTTTTGGTTTTGAAGGCAAAGATTTTGAAATTTTGTGTTTCGAGCCAAAACCGTAAAACCATACGAAACTGGACTTGTCACTGTGCAAAGCTGGTTTTCTTTACTGTTATGAATAAGTGAACAATCACAACTTTTAAAGTTTAAAGGAATGTTAGAATTTTCTAAGAAAAGCACATTAAGGGCAAAAACATCAAGATTTTTGTACTATAGGTAAAAATTCGTAAAGTTTTGTAAAACAAGAATTTTGCAGAAAGAAAACCAATGTTTTGTTTTTCACATCGTTATGAGTAATTAGAAAATGTAAATTTTGCTTAAAATAGGTTCTAAAAATTTTCTAAGACCCGTTAAGGGCAAAATATTCTTTTTTCGTGAGAAGGCCAAAAAGAGACCCTGAAACCTCCGATTTAAGAAAACACCTCCTAAAGGGAATTTTTTCATAACTCGTTAGTGTTTGGATGGTTATGTAAAATGAGAAAATTAGTAAAATTATGTTTCTCACGAAAAACCCGTCAAGGGTAAAATCGTTATTTTTTATTAAACTGCTAAAACAGATCCTAAGCCTTCCAAATTAGTGAAAAATCTCAGATGGAAAGTATTCCATATCACGTTAAGTAATGAAACAGTTAATTAAGACATAGAATTTGATCATAGAATGAACAAGTTAAGCAATAAAGAAATAAATCGATAATGTAAAATCAGATAGTTAGTTAATAGTCGAGTGTCGTTTGAATATGATACAAAGCCGACTAATAGAAGAAAAGAGATAAACTGGGAATGTTAGAGCAATGCTTAGGTAAGTTTCAAACTTTACCTATAGCATAAAAAAAAAAAAAAAGAATTTCAAATGCTTTGAAATGTTTGAAATGCGTTGCATTTTGTTATGTATAATGTTTTAAAGACTAAGTTATGATTTGTGACATGTTTACATATGTTATGTTTATTGTTTTAGACATTAAATTATGTCATTCAATATATTCACTAAGATTATAAGATTGGTAATCTAAATCCACAAGTTAAGATAAGAAGTTGTTATACTAGTCTCCCGAGCCAAAGGGAGATTTATGTTAAGTTATGTTACGGCCTTGGTGTTCGATGGTCATGCGCTTTTAGTACATACTTTTAGGCCCATAGTTCAAGTAAGATAAGAATGATAAGAAATTCATAATTGAGCATAAATGAAATTATACATTATGACATTGCTTACATTCTTTTTGAGAAATGTTTTTACAAGAAATGTTTATGAAAAACATTTATGAAAGATGTTTTATGAAAAGTGTTTCAAGAAAAACATTTTATGAAAAGATACAAAAAAGAAAGTTTTATGAATAATGTTTTAACAATTTGTGAGATGTGTTTAAATTTACTGAGCGAAAGCTCATTATAAATTCCTTTATGTTGCAGGTAGTTCTACAAAAGACCAGTATGACTAGTTAAAAAGCTCGGTGTTGCGGGAAGACATTTACAATGGTTGGGCTATGGATACCACTATGGTAGTTTTTTGCTGTATTAAAATTTTTTTTTTACTATTTTGCAAAGTTGTTTTAAAAGTTTTAAGTGAACAATGCTTAAGGAAATCTTTTATAAAAATTGTTTTATGAAAAACATTGTAAAAGATACATTTTTATCAATTATTTTGGTAGACTATAAAATTATGTTTGGTACTTATGTTCCAGTCCATATTGCAACAAAAGTCGTAATAGTTTCAAGCATTCTAAGTATGTTGAAAATTTTTTTTCCCATATTTTCTTACTAGTAAATAAGAATTAAGTTTAAGAAAATTAAGTCATGGCTCAAAAAGCGGGTTGTTACAATTAGTGTTAGAGTAGGTTTCCTGCTATCCCACCTTGCACTATTGTATGTCCGCTCCACCATAAGCTTCAATATGTAAGTTAATCGTTGCTAGCAATATAGTCAGTATAGTAATTGATGATTAGTGTTACTATACTTGGAATTAGAATCCTTGATGTCGACACTCTTAGATAAGCAATGAGGCAAGGAAAATCTAAGTTGAGTAGTGGAAGCGTATAATATTTTGACAAATCAACGATAGATGTCGTCCATCATAGCTGCTGAGTTAGCACTGGTCAAACTTGGTCAAACCGGTCAACAGTGGACCTGACTACTCAAAATCAAGAGGAAGAACTCTTAATTTGCTTGATGTTTTGAGCACAATGGCATTCTATGTTTGAGCCAATTTCACTCCGTTAGAATCGTTAATACGTATTGTATGCAGAACAAGGCAAGTAGGTCAAAAGGTAACAAAATAACATAGTCCGAAATGCGATTTTCAGTGATTTCTTTACTACATTTACGACTTACCATATAACAAAATGCCTGAGAGCAACCAGGTGTTAGATTACTAACAATATGAGCTTGAGCATTTCGTAGCTGAGTTAAGACATGCTAAGGAGCTCGTGATGGGCCAAATGAGAACCACGATCATGTAGATGATGTAGATGATGATTAATATAAACATCAAACGACCCATTAGAGTATAGTTATGTTAGTAGCAACTCTTCATACGACTCCAGTAATGTAGAAAAAGAATCTACAAGTACAAGAAGCAAGAAAGTCTAGGACTTTGGAAGCAGCAAGCTCACTAGAACCAAGTATCACCAGTACCACCAGAAGCTCTGTCAGTATGCCTGGTAGTTTCCATAGCCCCGTAACTTAAACAAAAGAGTTTTATGAGAATTTTCAACACATGAAAAAACTAAAACTCGATGATTTCACCAACTTGTTAAAAGTTGATTCTAGAAGAAGCTCATAGAATGTTGTATTTTGTATACTTTATGGTGTTAAGGAAGTACATAATGATGTCAGATTAGTCAAAAAAAGCCCTATGGGTTAAAGGGTGAAAGCTGAAGATGAATATGTTACAAGAAAATTATGAAAAACATGATTCTGGTATGGATAAAGGACTGGGAAAAAAATGGATTCTCTGGTCAAATGGCCTTGATCTTCTAGTAGTCATGATGCAACTTAGGTAATTATGATGGTTATTCACGTTCAAGTTTGAGAAGAGTGTAGTGGAAGCATGATGGATGCGAAGCTTAATTATAGTACAACATTTCATCTGTAAACAAATGAACACTCGATCACTGTTATCATGCCTCAGTTGGTATGATCTCATGTGAAATTTTTATGGAAGGAAGAGTAGATTCCCAATCTATCGATATGAAACTAAGGGGAAAAGAAGTTATTGTTTATAGAGTCCATTCAAAGATTATTGATGGCATCAAAATGATTTGACAATGAGTGAAAACTATGTTTAATTGTGTTGGTGAAACGACATAAACCTTTGAAGTTCCAAGTTGGGGACCTAGTTTTTATTAGGATAGTATCAATGCAAGGAAGTATTTTATGAAAAGAAAAGATGATGAGAAATAAAGGCAAACATCTTGACAAGGTCTTGTGGTGGAAACACAAAGAAAAGGTAGCAATAAGAAAGCAAGAAGATGATTAAAAACAAACTATCCATGATTATTTTTTAGGACAAAAATTTTAAGGAGGATAAATTGTGACACCCAAGAATTTCTAGTGCATTTAATATGCAATAATTGACAATTATATTAAGTAATTTAAGTGTAAATTTTGTGAGCTAAATTTTATGCTTAAAAACCTTGTTAAGAGCTGAGGAGTAATTTTAGTGTTGCAAGGATTATTGTTTAAAACCTAGTTTTTGTGACAAATTTACTAAGGGTAATTATGGGATTTTTAAGATTAAAAATCATACCATAGTCTAAAGTTAAGTACAAATTAAACGAAAGATGAGGATTATTCGATAAGAAAAGAAAAATAAGCTAGAAATCTTAATTATGGTAGAATATGTTGCAATAGATTTTAAAACAGAAATGCTATATAAGGAAAATATTGTATATAAACATGGAAATTATACCATAAAAATTAAGCAGTACACAATTATGCAGTATACGGCTTATACCACATATAATTAAGAAATATAGAAATTACACTGCATAAAGTTAAGTAGTATAAGAATTATACTGTGTGGAGGATGTGGATAAGTATGGATGGTTGTGGGTGTTGGAAAACGATACACAACGGAATTTTAAAAAAAAATTAAATCAAAGTATTTTTACAAATAACAAATCTGACATGCTAAGTACATAAACTTCATACCTATTTTGTATACCAAAGACAACAGAAAAACTGAGTAGAAAAGAACATTTTGGAAGAGCCTCAACCAACTGGTCTTCCTTGCTATTCTCTTTCCACGATCGAAATGCAAGTAGCAGCACATTGTATAGCTTTTCCTCCTTTGACTCTCCTTCTAACCACATGAAGAAACTTAGATCTAAGGTTTGAGATGTTAAACAATAGCTCTAGAGGAGTTTCAAAGTTTCTTCCACTAGAGTACTTACTCTCTACTTCTCAAATGATCTAAGGAACAATAAAAAATAGTTCCTTTTATTTAGGTTAGGCTTTAAAATTTGAGTTTGGATCAACTTCTGATAAAAAATACGTCAAAAATGAGTAACTAGATTATCGCATGTTTGGAAGGCTGAATTGGGAGATCAGCCTGCCGAACCAGATCCACCGACTTGCCAAACTATCTACACCAGCCTGCTGAACTATCTACACTAACTTGCCGATTGAGCAATAATTTAAAGATCTCAAAATATCTTATTTTCAATGACAATCTTAGATAGAGCCTTAGTTTTAATTTAAATTACCCAATATAAAAGTTATCTGATTAAAACAGTCATATATAGATAATCTCATATCAAATGAAATATTATCCATATAATTCAATATGTTTATTTTGAATTAATTCACAAAATTAGTTCAAACAATGAACTGGTATAAGTTATTAAATCCACTTTATTGAATTTTGCCAATCTAATACTTAACACAAGTTACCAATATATAAAAAAAATTAGTTCAACCAATGAATTAATTCAATATGTTTATCTTGAATTAATTCACAAAATTAGTTCAACCAATGAACTGGTATGAGTTGTTAAATCCACTCAATTGAATTTTAGCCAATCTAATAATTAACACAAGCTACCAATATATAGAAAAAACATATCGTATCATTACATGAATTATTATCAGCTAATAAAGCGGACTTGATGGACATATATAGAACAAGCTCCTGTAATTATAAAAAAATATCCCAAATACATATATTTTATAATTATCAACTCTAGCACTACTCCACTAAAAGTTTAGAGCTACACTCTTAAGCTTTATAAAATTACAAAGCTCCAATAAGCTAATCATCCATGATATATCATAGTGTGTAACATCCCCA